>BJCM01074155.1:0-14619 GCA_018326385.1 Flaveria bidentis | reverse complement strand
TTATCACTAGTTAACACAATCAGTTATTTCCAATAAGGGGTGACGAGCAACTAAACGCCACAAATGTGTGCGGATGACCACAAAAAGAGCAAAGCACGAAAAAAATGAACAATAAACGCAATCAAGCTGATAACTTATGTTGTTGGTGCGTTATGTGCAAAAGAAAAAATTATGCTCTAACAAGAAGATAGGTTGTGTGCCTCTCTGATGTGTGATGGCACTGACCTGACCGAGGATAAGCATAACCTAGATATTCTAGAGTTCATTGTTGTTTGCCGCCTCTCTGCTGTGCGCTGGCACTGACCTGAGGCTTGGCTTCTCTTGGAAAGCTCTAAGAATAGTTTCTTCTTGCCAAAATACCCATAGACCGCTCAAAAATCTCTTGAGGAATGTTGATTATCATATAAGCGTGGGCTCCACAAATGTTGGTTGAAATAATATAATTTAATACATCACCAATTTGTGTCAATTTTCTGTGTATGGATTTAAATGGGCACGTATACTGACAATCATTGTGGCTTTAATTCTTGAAAGTCCAAATCAATGTGTGCATCTAGTAGTACCAGTATGATTTCTTAAAATTGATAAATGACCCTCGATGAAAACAAGAATCTAGCATCAAATGAATTTGGAAACACGTCCTGAATGATTTGATTACCTGTATGATTCCATAATGAATCGTTTCACTTATGGTCAAAATAACTTGAAGCTGTCTGTTCAAGAAATAAATCTGGTAGATTTCTATCTTAGGATTTCCACCCAACACAAAATCTCAAAAACATTTTAGTTCTGTTAGTTAATTTTTGTTTGTTTAAAGTTATAGTCATTTTAGTTGTATCTGTCAGACTATGGCATGGAATTCAATCTGGAATTTAATCATCTAAAAGGGTCACGTCTGAGGTGATCAAACGTGTGTTCAAATGTCAAATGGATCACATCTGAGGTGACAAAATGTGTTTTGTTTAAAAGTATCACGACTGAGGTGATCAAAAGTTTTCAAAGTTAAAAGGATCATGACTGAGATGATCGAATGTTCAAAATGTTTAATCAATAGTTAAATGGGATTAAATGTCAAATGGTCATAAAGTCAAAATCATGAGCATGATCCATTCGCACGACTGGACCACGAGTATGGACCAATCGTACGATTAGACCATACTTATGCCCTAGACAACCGAATGGAGCATGGGTATAAACCATTCACACGAATGGCTTACAAGATTAAGCTAGTCGCCCGAATGGAGTTGACCGAATGAGTCAGTCGCCCAACTGAAACTCAGTCGGCCGACTGAATGTGATCGACTGAACCAATCGCACGACTGAGATCCAATCGCCCGAATGAAAAGAGCGAATGGGTACAGCCGCCCGATTGAAATCAGATCCAGTATAAATAGGGCCATAGTCGATCGCATAAACTCATCACCCCTCATTCACCCTAAAATCGCACAGCCTACCGTTACTCTGCCAAAATTTCCTCTGACCTAAATTGACCTCATATTTTGATTTTCTGACGATTTCTGGTGTTTACACAGGTATAATGTGGTGCAAGCCACCCAAATTTCAGTCGATTTGATTCCAAAAACAAGAAATTCGGCCCTAACAAGAACCGTGACTTAAGTTGGATAAATAACCTAATAAAACTAAGTAAAATGTTGAAATCAAAGTTATAAGGTGCTAGGTAGAGTGATTGCAAGTCTAATGAACCAAAACACGACGTCTAATTTTAAGATTTGGTCAAAATTTGAATTTCAATCGAACAAACAGTGGGTCATGCGACTAGACACCCGGATGAACTACAATCGCACGACTGAGCTGGACGAATGACTCAGTCGGCCGAATGAACAATGAGAATGAGCTCAGTCGGCCGAATGAACCAATCACAGGCCCAGTCACCCGATTGAACTCAATCGTATGATTAGTCACCCGATTGTATCCAGTCGCATGATTAGGTCAAACGACTGAACCCAGTCGTATGGTTCAATCGCATGATTGAACCAGATTGATTTCAAACAAGTTAATTACAAATGGTTTCTGTTGTGTGACGATCTAACTTGTATGCTCCGTGTGTTACAGATTGATGGCTGATAGGTGGACCATAAACACCAAGAATAATATTTGTGCTCATCTGGATGCCACAACTCGGAACGGTGCCGAGTTTGTTGGCATCATAGCCTTCCTAAAGAGATCCCGGATCCACAGAGCTATATCTACACCGTGCACCCCCTACAGGTCTATACAGCAGGCCTTCTGGGAGGGTGCATCGGTTGATCGATCTCATGAGCCCTACTGTATCCAGAGCACTATTTTTGGGCAGGATATCAAGGTGACTGCTGAAGATATTAGACGAGTACTAGATCTGGGGGACGATGCTGATCACTCGACCAGACTACACCCTCTAACAGTGAGGGGGTGCTTCCTCAGGATGAAATACGCTGGGGACATAAATGCAGGTGTGCTAAACAAAAGCAACCTGTGTCCCCAGTTTAAGTACTTGGCACATGTGATACTGAAGTGCATGGCGTCGAGGAGGGGTGGTTTTGATGACCTATCAGACTAGATCCAGAATGCCTACGTGGCACTGGTACTCAACCACCCCTTCAGTTTTTCCAGCATGATATTTGCCTACCTCATAGAGAACCTTGAGGCCAAAGGCAAGGAGGGCTTCTGTATGTACCCAAGATTCTTGCAGATGATTATTGATGAGAAGCTGCCTGCCTTGCCTAAGAGAGCCACGATGCGGTAGCTATGGAGGTGATGGAAGATACGACCTTGGGCCGCATGAAGGTCTACAGGGGAAAGCAAGTCAAACCCCCTATGAAGACACTCTTCAGGCATCTGGCCAGGGCAGATTACATGGCACTGGCTAGGCGTAAGTGGCACCATGAGGAGAGTGACTCAAATGTTGAGCAGATTGCTCTTCCATCGGATGACTCCGACGATGACGGTGATACCGGTGGAGACTCTGGGCCAACTATTTCTAGGGCCAGCACTGCACATGTTATACCTCTACCACCCACTCATGGAGAAGCCACTACCGCTAGTTTCCATCAGGCCTTTTGCCCTCCTGATGAGGAGGAGGAGAGTGATGAGGAGCCTCTGACGAGGACTGTGGGCAGCAGGGTGGTTGCCACAGAGAGAGGTTTACGGGCGGTTGGTGGATGCCCAGGGGAGTCCAGGGATGCTGCTGCTGATTCAGATCCCTCATATACCCCGGACCCGCGGGGGAGCCTTAGTGCCTAAAGGCACAAGGAAGAAGAGAATGGCTCACACCTATAGCAAGAAGGGGAAGAGACTGAAGTTTACTTTGACCTCAGCCACCACCACAGCCACTACTTCAGCCACTACATCCACCACTACCAACACCACTGCTACCATTCCACCTGCCACCACCACTACCACCTCACACACCACTACCTCAGCCACTCCACCACTTACCCACGTCCCATCCACCACCACCACCACTAGCCACCAAGCCGGACGATCATCCCACCCGACTTTTCCCACAAGTTCATATCTACTTCCCATTGGGGTAAAGGAACAATTGTCATCACTTAACCGTATGGTGCTGAAGTTGTTAGCTACTGATGAAGAGAAGACTACCCAACTACGTCAGCTTGTGGAGCTAAACGCTACCCAAGCACAGAAGATCTCACAGGAAGCTCAGCAAATTGCCCAACTCCAGGAGCAAAACATCCACTCAGCAAAGAGGATAGAGGAGTTGGAGGCTTCTAACGAGACCATCATGCTCAAGCTCAAGGGCTCAAAGGATGAGCCGCTCAAGATAAGAGAAGGAGATGATAATGATGATGATGATGATGATGATGATGATGATGATGATGATGATGATGATGATGGTGAAGATGATGAGAGTGATGATGATGAGGCCAGTGATAAGGAAGAGACAAGGGAAAGGCAGAATAGTGATGATGATGAAGAAGGAGATGCAGCTGCATCTACCTCAGCTCAAGGTCAAGAGAGATGGACAAAGAGAAATCAAGACCAAGGAGCCTCATCTTCTGCCCCTCCTACTGACGCGCCTGTTATTCAGGGGAAAAGTAATGATTAGATATTTATGTACTTGAAAATTTTGTAATTGAATTTTGGATTAATATTATGAAATTAATGTTTATGTATATATTTGATGTTTACTGTCTTGATTATTTACTAGTGAATGATGTATTATATGTTTTAAATCAGGCAGATCCAAACTTTCAAAGAGATGAATATGATGTTGCTCCCCTTCAGCAGATTAAGACTCAGTTCACTATGATTCTTGATCTGCAAGGGATAGTTAGGAGGTCAGTGAGCTATGCTCCCGAAGAAGGAGAAATAATCCATGACCTCACTAATGAGCAACTGACAGAGATGTTTCGGTTGATCCCTGATGAGTTGGTAAAGATGCCCCTACCATCGATGTTTCTAGTGATGACGAGCTTCACGATGTTGATGAGATAGAGATTGAAGACATCACAAGACATCACTATCCAGAATATACTGATCGAGAGGGAAATGTGGTTCCCGATTTTGGTGATACACTCGATAGTGGATTGTATGCTAAATTGGATACAATGGAGAGGGAGACTGAGAAATCAGAGAGCCAAGCCCAAGCCTCGGATGCAGAAATTGAGACCAAAAAGGCTGAATGGGCGGCTTGTTTTGCAAAGATCCATGCCCAACGCACAGCGCCGAAACCGAGTGCCTACACCAAGCTCTACAGAGTCAAGAAGCATCTCAAGGTGTCTAGCAATATTATCACGTGGGCTTACTTGGAGGATCTTAATGTTTATGCTGTGAAACAGGAAAAGGGAATCGAGTACTTTAGATTTCCACATGATCTGAAGACTCTCCCTGGTTTTGAGCTCAACCAGTTGGCAAGCCTGAAATTGTTGTATGCTGATCCCAGGAAGATGTACGGCTGGTTTGAAGCTGCGTTGAAGAGAGAATACCACACACGACGGGTAAGCCTCAACCACCTATGAGATCTATTCGGAGGTGGGAGGTGGACCCAAGGACTGGGAAACCCAAAGTGGTGTTGAAGTGGAATCCTCCTCGTACTATGTCGAAGATCCCTATGAGGGAAATGCCACAGGACTTTACTCCCCACTTCAAGTGATGGTATTATGACTGGAGAACAGGAGAAGCAGTCATAATGTTACAAAAGGAGCACCAAATGGAGACTATCAGGGTATTTGACCCAATGTGGCTAACCAACCTGTCCGCAAGTGATGTCTATACTTTATACAGGTGGCCACTGTTCTATGATCCGCAGGATATTGTACAGGCCCTCTAATTTCAGAATGTGATAAGACTCTACTTTACTTTTGAGATACATGTTGGAGTCACAGTTGAGGAGAGGCATAAGAAGTTTGACGAGCTGATGAATGATGCCAGACAATGATAGGAACTAGGTCCGAGGGGGAGTTTGTAGATGCATATGTACCTAGTTTATGATCTTAATGTAATATGTCTGTCATGTCCTTGATGTAAATGAAATAAGTGAATTGAATGAAACAATATATGTGATTGTTGATCTTAATGTTGAATGTTTCAGTGTATGTTTGAATGTTTATTATTCATTAACGCATATTGAACTAATTATATAGGTTTGTGGTTGTTTGAATGAATCTTAGTAAAGTAATAATTGAGAAACTTATTCAAACTTAGTTGTATGAAGTTCTCATGCGAATGGCCCATGCTAATGGACCATACGCATGAACAAATTCATGCTAATGAACTCGTCGCACGACTGAATCAGGAGACTGGATCAACCGCATGACTCAATCGCATGACTGAACCATGCTAATGGTTCAGTCGCACGAATGAGAAACCCTAACCTATAAATAACACTTAATTTGTGGAAAAACAAGACACTTCGAATACCTACGTACTAAATCGTACCCTAGCCATCCAGAGACTTCTAAGAACCTATTCCAAGTTCATAGATCGCACTAGATCGATTACCAATTGTTCTTAACGTTGAGATTAAATCTACAATTGATTCTATGTGCGTTCTCACTGATTGGATCGCCAATCAAATAGGATTCTGCACTATTTGAGTTGGTATACACGTATATCAGTTAGTACTTCATCCCGTACATGATCCTAACAGGCCTGACTCCCCTTGTGTGTGTGAACTCTTATGGGTTAGCCAAAATTGCATGTTGTATAACACACAGTAATTAGGAAATCGCACGTACTGGAGCAGTCACCGAGACTGAACTCTCATTGTGTGTATGAACCCTTATGAGTTAGCCAAAATTGCACGTTGTATAACACACACAGTTGAGCTAACAACTCTTAATGAGTTGTGTACCTCCTTTCATTTGCTTGCAAGCCTTTCATAATCTCATCCGTTCATTAATGCATGCATTCATTATTTCGTTGCTCTTTTCATTATTTTCCACTTTACGTTACATCATACCTAATCATTTCTTTCATTAACATTCAACGTAAATCCACGGAAAGATAAACATACATAAACAGGAACATCAACAAGATCATGCAAATCTTCACACATAACAACATGCATACATAACATACATCATTATCATCATATATCATTCATGCCCATCACATCATCTTTGAATTCAAAAAGTCAACTTACTATGCCCCCGGGAACCTCCCAAGTCAAAGCCTACTTTACACTTTTTCCCAAAAATTCAGAATATATTCTATGTCTTTAGGCGCATGAACACTATGCATGCGCATGAGCACTATGCAGGCGCATGAGGAACACTTAGGCGCATGGGAAACCTTCAGGTGCATCTGCACTATTGGGGCGCATGAGCAACACTTAGTCTATTCTGGGCAATTCTAGGCGCATGACCACTATATGGGCGCATGAGGTTTCGAGCGTATGAGGACACTTAGGCAGGTTTCCATACTAGGCGCATGAACACTATTTGGGCGCATGAGCAGCCTATTTCACACTTAAACATCTTAATTATGTCCCCAATCATTCCCAAACTTATTCTAAGCTAAAATCATGCATTCTAAGCCTTAGAAACATGACCATAACAACATGAAACTTATACATGACCCAAAATCAAACCCCACCCGCAACATACACACATTCATACATATGGGTATAAACCCAACTTAAAAAAACGTTCATATATGCATATCCAGCCCCAAAATCAGTTAAAACATGCAAAAGAGGGGTTCTAGAACTCACCTTAGCAGCCTCTTCGGGTAAGACTTCCTTCAAAACCCGATTGCTATAAGTTCTCACCTAAAAACCCACTAGAAACACATACCTGAACAGATACAAACATACATAAGCACACACCCGAGGATAAAACCGGTTAAGAACACTCAAAAACCATGAATTCTTACCTCCAATTCGAACTCTGCACATGTTCTTCAAAATATCCGAGAGTTTCAGCTCTCTTTGTTTCTCTCTCTCAAAAATCATAATGATGTGAGTGTGTAGACAACATGGGCGGTCATGCCACCTTTTACACCCACTTTTTAAACATTTTGTTCTTTTTACACATTTAACCCTTCAACTTGGGTTAACTAGCTTTTCTTTCTTTTTCTTCACTTTATTCTTCTTTCTTTATCTCTAAATAACCGGGTTTTACAAGTCCACTCCCCTTATATAGGTTTCGTCCTTGAAACCTGTTATTCCTCGAACAAATGTGGGTAATAGTATCTCATCTCTTCTTCAGTCTCCCACGTAGACTCTGATCCCTTTCTGTGCTTCCATTATACACGTACAAGAGGAACCACTTTATTCCTTAACCTTTTCTCTTTATGATCAATGATCGCCACTGGTTGCTCCACATAATTGAGTCATTCATCTACCTCGATATCCTCCGGTGGAACAATCATATCTTCGTCTACTAAACATTTTCTCAGATGAGATACATGGAATGTCGAATGAATTCCTCTTAACTCATCTGGTCTATAGGTCACCTCTCCTACTCGAGCAATGATTCGGAAAGGGCCTATGTACCTTGGGCTCAACTTGCCCCGCTTTCTGAACCGAATGATACCCTTCCAAGGTGAGACTTTCAACATAACTCTATCACCCACCTGGAACTCAATCGGTCTTCGTCTATTGTAGGCATACGACTTTTGCCTATCTTTAGCTGCCTTCATAAAGGCCTTGAACCTTTCCAGTTTCTCAGTCGTAGCCTCAACCACTTCGATGCTCCCTAACTCTTTATGGCCAATATTGCCCCAACACACGGGTGTTCTGCATCTCCTACCATATAGCATCTCATAAAGGGGTATACCAATGCTGGCATGATAACTATTGTTATATGAAAACTCAGCTAATGGTAGGTGGTCATCACAACTTCCTTCGAAATCAATGACGCATGCCCGAAGCATATCTTCCAGCGTCTGAATCTCCTTTCTGACTGACCATCCTTCTGAGGATGATAAGTCGTACTAATGTGTACCTCGTCCCATTGCGTCGTGGAATTTCTTCCAAAATTTAGATGTAAACTGGTTGTCACAATCAGACACAATAGACACCGACACACCATAACGAGTTACAATTTCTTTAATGAACAGATCCGCCAACCTCTCGGATGAATATGTCTCGTGGATCAGTAGGAAGTGAGCACTCTTCGTCAAACGATCAACTATTACCCATATGGCATCATACCCTCGCGTGGTACGCGATAGCTTCGTTATAAAGTCCATGGTGATATGTTCCTACTTCCAGTCCAGTATATCCAAAGGTTGGATTTTCCCTTACGGCTTTTGGTGCTCGGCCTTCACTTGTAAACAAGTAAGGCACTTCCTCACATACTCCGCAACATCACGCTTCAAACCCGGCCACCAATAATCTTACTTCATGTCTTGGTACATTTTCGTAGCACCGTGATGAATAGAGTACCAAGTCTTATGAGCTTCATCCATAATCTTCACGCGTAAATCCCCAAAACGTGGAATCCATATCCGTCCGAACCGGGTCCTAACACCGAGTGTGTTTTCACCAACTCCGTGACTAGACCTCTCATTCTTTCAGAGTTAAGATGATCTTCTTTCAACGCCTCATCTTGAAACTCCTTGACTTGCTTCATCACATCATAGGTCATGATCAAGTGGTAAGCTTTCACCCAAATCAGCGCGGGTCTTTCCTTTTGGCTAAGGGCGTCCGCCACCATGTTAGCTTTGCCCAGATGGTAATAGATCTCACAATCGTAATCCTTTATGAGCTCCAACCATCTCCTCTGTCTCATATTCAAGTCCTTTTGCTCGAAGAAATACTTCAAGCTCTTGTGGTCATTGAATATGGTGCAATTTGTCCCATACAAGTAGTGCCTCCAAATCTTTAACGCAAAGACCACAACTGCTAGCTCCAAGTCATGAGTAGGATAGTTTACCTCGTGAACTTTCAACTGTCGGGATGCATAGGCTATAACCTTTCTCTTTACATCAACACACATCCCAAGCCTGAGTAGGAAGCATCAGAATAGACCACTAGATCTTCACTCTCATCGGGTAATGACAAAACAGGAGCTTGAGTCAATCTCGCCTTTAACTCCTCAAACGCCTTCCCATGAGCTTGACCCCATACAAACTTTACATCCTTACAGGTCAACTTGGTTAGTGGAGAAGAGATCTTAGAGAAGTCTTGAATGAATCTTCTAGAATAACCCGCCAAACCCAAGAAACTACGGATCTCGGATGGCGTCTTTGGTGACTTCCATTGCATCAACGCCTCCACCTTTGCCGGGTCCACCATAATCTATTCAGGATTCACTACGTGACCCAAGAACTGAACCTCACGCAACCAGAATGCGCACTTGGAGAATTTAGCATACAACCTCTCCTTTCTCAAGGTCTCCAATACTTCTCGAATGTGACTGGCATGCTCGTTCTCGTTCTTTGAATAAATCAGGATATTATCAATAAACACAATCACTGATTTATCCAACATTGGACGACACACTCGATTCATTAAGTCCATAAAAGCAGCTGGCGCGTTGGTCAAACCAAATGACATAACAAGAAACTCGTAGTGACCATAACGCGTGCGAAAAGCTGTTTTAGGGATATCTTGCTCCTTCACCTTTGGCTGATGGTAGCCCGATCGAAGATCTATCCTTGAAAACCAACTGGCACCTTAGAGTTGATCAAACAAATCATCAATCCTCAGTAACGGGTATCGATTCTTCACCATCAATTTGTTCAGCTCCCGGTAGTCTATACATATCCTCATACTATCGTCTTTCTTTTCACGAATAGGACCGGAGTACCCCAAGAAGAGATACTCGATCAAATGAACCCCTTGTCAAGCAACTCTTGTAGTTGCTCCATCAGTTCCTTCATCTCGGTTGGAGCCAACCGATATGGGGCCTTAGCAATAGGTTGGGCACCCGGTATCAAATCAATCTGGAACTCGATCTCCCAGTCAGGTGGCACTCCTTGTAAGTCTTCGGGAAACACATCTAGAAAGTCACACACCACCGGTACGTCGATCAGCTGTGGTGTTGACGTGTCCACATCCTTCACGTAAGCTAAATAAGCACTACATCCACGCCTTATACACTTTTCCGCCACCGCCATCGAAATCACCTTTGGTATCGTAGTGACTCGATCACTGTAAACCATCACTGAACTCTTGTCAGGCGCTGTCAATCAAATCATCTTCTTGCGACACATAGTATTCGCCTCGTAGTCCGCCAACCAATCCATTTCTAGGACTACATCGAAACCGCCTAAGGTCATCACGAATGGTCTAACGGGAAACTTATGACCTTCTAATTCCACGTCACAACCTTCTATCATCTTAGAAATCCTGATAGACTTACCTATGGTAGTTTCTACATCCAAGGGCGTATCTATATTCTTACTACCAACAGGCAATTTAGCATAGAAAGCAGTAGAAATAAAACTCTTACTAGCACCAGAATCAAATAACACATAGGCTAAATTTTGGTTTACTAGAAACGTACCTGACATAACATCCGACTCCGTCCTAGCCTCCTCTTGCGTCATCGTCAACGCTCTGGCACTCGCCCTCTACCTTTCTCCTCCAACCTTCTTCGCTCCTGAACCTTCAGCCCACAGCTTCATGCAATCCCTGCCCATGTGACCATTCTCTCCACAGTTGTAACACCTTACAACCCCGCATTCCCTCTCCATATGGCCAGGCTTCCCGCACTTGAAGTAGATGTTTGACCCCCATTTGCATTCTCTCCAATACTCCTTTCCGCATTTACCAAATCTCTTCGACCCTGCACCAGATGTAACCACACGTCGGTCATCCACCCGTGCACGCTTATTGTTCGTCGGGACACCACCCCGTCCAATCCTCTTCCCATTCTAGTTCCAATCTCCACCATTCTTCTTACTAGCTTCAGCCACCACCACCGTCCTTTCATCATAAAACCTTCCCGCCAAGTCCACTACCGACCTATATGTGCTCGGTCGGGCAACGATCATGTGCCTGCGAATATCCGCTGGCAATCCCTGGATGTACCTCTTAATCTTTTGTGACAGTGGTGTCACTTGATCTTGCACCAGCCGTGCCACGTCATTGAACTTGGTAGTGTATTATTGATGGATCATAGTCCCCGCCTCCAACTGCAGGAACTCTCTCTCAACTTTGTCCATCTCACGGTGAGGACAGAACTCCTCAATCACCAGCTTCTTCAACTCCGGCCACCTCATTCTTCGAATAGCCCGGCTTCCCTCATCTTGTACAATATTGTCCCACCAGCACAGAGCTGCGTCCACAAATGAGTGGGTAGCGAACTTCACCTTCTGGTCATCCTGACACTCGCTAATGTCGAGTACCGCCTCCATCTCTCTCACCCACCGATGAGCAGCAGCAGCAGTGTCCTTACCATCAAAAGTAGGGGGCTTGCATCTCTGAAATGCCCCATGGTTACAGCCTCGTGTCGTCTACTGCACAGGCTCTTATTCCTCCTCTTCATAATCGGAGAGAACCGTCTCAGTTTCCGGTTGCTCTTGTCCTCTTGAGGACCTGTTCCTCTCCTTCCGTTCTCCTTCCCGTATAGCCTTTATCACTTCGGTCACCACAGACGGTAGGATCGTCTCCATGACCTGATGCACCTCTTCAACAACGGCCTCTTTCACTAAGGCTCTCAGGTTTGCACTATCATCTCCGCCCTCTGGATGAGGGGTCTCGGGTTCTTCATGAACCACCTTTTCGGCTCTAAGCCTTCCTCTTGTAGCCCGTGGTTCCGCACCACGTCCACATGACTTCCACCACGTGAAGCTTTTGATGATCTACCACCGGCCATCCTCTAAACATACTATTAGATTCAAACACCAACACGGTCATTCAAGGTAATAGCTCAGTTTATGTCAAGTATAGTAAGTCCCTAATTACAGTGGCCAGTTGTGATTAGCCACTTACTTCACTCTCCATACCCCAGCATTTCCTATCCTGACTACATCAATATCTAAATCTACTAAAAGCACATAAGCCACTTAACATGCGCACGTAATGCCGGTTAACATTAAAAAAATACCTGATGGCACGCAGCTACTCGGACTGGCATCCCTTCCCTTTCCATCCTATTTTCAGTTTAAGTTTAGGTTCCTTTTGAAAATGTACCCGTTTCACTTAAACGTTGGCTCTGATACCAACTTGTAAGGCCCCGTTCTCGGGACACTTACAGCTGGCCAATCATCACACATAAAACATATAATTACATTAACTTAAAGAAAACATTGTAGCGGAAACATTAAAACAAACATTGCATTTCATTATAAAAGCATTTGCAAAATAATACGTCGTTATCAAATTATAAAATACTTGTTGCATTACATCACAAAAGCATCATAAAAAAAATAAGCCAAGTAGTCGCCCCGTGCCATCCTCAGCAACCTTACCTGCCAAATACAAAATGCATAAAAAGTCAGCGTTGCTGAGTGAGTTCTAGTTTTACAAAAACTTATATCACCTTTCGTTCGTTAAAACATTTTCTTCACTATCGCACGTGATCACACATCATACGTACATCAAGGTAATAGTTATTATCTTTATCATCGTTCGTTTCGTACATTTCGCACGATTCGCACATTTCGTACTTATCGCACTTTTCGTACATTTATTATCTTTTCACTTTCATCTAGGTCCCGTACTTAACCCCCCCTCTTGAGCACAAAGCTATATCATCTAGGGTTAAGCAACAAAGACCCCATATCACACGTATGGAGTAGTCACCAAGACTGACTCCCCCTGTGTGTGTGAACTCTTATGGGTTAGCCAAAATCGCACATTGTATAACACACAGTAATTAGGAAATCGCGCGTATTGGAGCAGTCACCGAGACTGAACTCTCACTGTGCGTATGAACCCTTATGAGTTAGCTAAAATCGCAAGCTGTATAACACACACAGTTAACAACTCTCAATGAGTTGTGTACCTCCTTTCATACACTTGCAAGCCTCTCATACTTTCATTCATTCATTAATGCATGCATTCATTATTTCGTTGCTCTTTTCATTATCTTCCACTTTACGTTACATCATACCTAATCATTTCTTTCATTAATATTCAACGCAAAGCCACGAGAAGATAAACATACATAAACAGGAACATCAACAAGATCATGCAAATCTTCACACATAACAACATACATACATAACATACATCATCATCATCTTATATCATTCATGCCCATCACATCGTCTTTGACTTTAAAAAGTCAACTTACTATGCCCCCGGGAACCTCCCAAGTCAAAGCCTACTTTACACTTTTCCCCAAAAATTCAGAAAATATTCTAAGTCTTTAGGCGCATGAACACTATGCAGGCGCATGAACACTATGCAGGCGCATGAGCACTATACAGGCGCATGGCCTTTCATGCGCATGAGGAACACTTAGACGCATGGGAAACTTTCAGGTGCATCATAACTATTGGGGTGCATGAGCAACAACAAGTCTATTCTGGGCAATTTTAGGCGCATGACCACTATATGGACGCATGAGGTTTCGGGCGTATGAGGACACTTAGGCAGGTTTCCATACTAGGCGCATGAACCCTATTTGAGCGCATGAGCAGCCTATTTCACAGTTAGACATCATAATTCAGTCCCAAATCATTCCCAAACTTATTCTAAGCTTAAATCATGCATTATAAGCCTTAGAAACACGAGCATAACAACATGAAACTTATACATGGTCCAAAATCAAACCCCACCCGCAACATACACATATACATACATACGGGTATAAACCCAAGTTAATAAAAACGTTCATACATGAATATCCAGCCCCAAAATCAGTTAAAACATATAAAAGAGGGGTTCTAGAAATCACCGTAGCAGTCTCTTCAGGTAAGACTTCTTTCAAAACCAGATTGCTACAAGTTCTCACCTAGAAACCCACTTGAAACACATACCCGAACACATACAAACATACATAAGCACACACCCGAGGAAAAAACCGGTTAAGAACACTCAAAAATCATGAATTCTTACCTTGAATTCGAACTCTGCACAGGTTCTTCAAAATATCCGAGAGTTTCAGCTCTCTTTCTTTCTCACTCTCAAAAATCCAAATGATGTGAGTGTGTAGACAACATGGGCGGTCATACCACCTTTTACACCCACTTTTCAAACATTTTGTCCTTTTTACACATTTAAGCCTTCAACTTGGGTTAACTAGCTTTTCTTTTTTT
>BJCM01074133.1:0-34612 GCA_018326385.1 Flaveria bidentis | reverse complement strand
ATATAAATTTAATATAATAAAAACTTAACAATAATAAATTTAATATAATATAACTATAATTAGAAAAAATTCATAAAAACAGTAAACGACCGTTTACTTAGTTATAAATGACCGTTTAATTTCGTTTACAGTAATGCAAAGTGTAGTTTACTAGTTGACAAACGGCCATTTATTCATTGACAAACAACCGTTTACTGTAGGTGGTGTAGAATGCGAAATCGGTGGTATATGAAATAATATTGCCTTAAGATAAACTAAAGTATGATTATGTAATAGACCTATGTTGGTCCTTTGAGTGATGTGAACAATGTTAAATGATTTTTCGTTGTCATGTTTTATAACTAATGCAATATAAGGTTTGGAATCTCCCTCTCTAGTTGTTGTCAACATCGTCACTACTACTCTAGTCACTATCTCGTCATTACAATTGCAACTACATCTTGAATTATTTAATAAATATACAAACCAAACATGATCACTTGGTCATTTAAACACTTTAGTAGTCACGACCCATTTGATAAATTCTAATTTCATTAATATATTTACTCTTTTTGTTTAAAAACAATTACCATTCGTAATATTATATCTAAAAACAAGTAACCGTTTGTGTCACGTGTCTCATTTATGTGAGTCTGAGATTAATTTTTCTTATTTTGTTATTCCTTCCATTTGTATTCCATTTTGTAATTATAATCTAAGATATTAAATTAAAGAAAATAGCAAGTGACTTTTGTGAGATAGTTAGCTTCAAATCTATTGAATTGTTAGTTAGTAACTTAAGAAAAGAAAATCAAATAACCTATTCAAATGACATGTATCCTAACTGTAATCGGCGTTGTCTGTTTATTTGGCATGCACTGAAAATTTTTCCAACCCAATTAAACAATTTGACATTTTTTTTGTTCCAATTCTGTATCAAACCCCTTCAGAAAACATATAATGACAATTTCAATGACAATTTCAAAATTGATTTTGCAATGACAATAAATAAAAGTTAATGATAGTAATCTTGGTTGAATTCTAGATGTCTTTTTGAGGTTCTGGTTAAACTAAAACGGTGAGTTTAAGAGTAAAACAATAATTTTATATGAAATTAACAGAAAAACTAATCCTTGTTAAGCGTAGGGACCATATATTAAAAGCAATCTGTGAAATTAAAGACTAAATTCATAATTTAGATCAAATCTCAAGAATCATCCGTGTAATTATACTATACTTTAAAACCTAAACTTGATACACATAATGCACAATGTACAAACTAGATAATGTATAAGTGTGATATTGGGTAAAAACCAAAATGCAAAAGTTTTTTATTTACATTTAACCCTCTTGAAAATTACAATTTGTAAGGTATGGTATATATCTATGCTTTTTACCTTATACATATTTCATAATTCAATATTTAAAATATGATTTTTATAAAATCCAAATCTGCACGTGCTTATTAACAACTTTTTCTTTACATAATGCTTCAAATATCATCAACAGTCTCGGCGCAACAAACATATTTGTAACGGTCTCGTTTTTTCATATGGAGTTTAGAATGTATCCAACGACGCTTGTGTTTCCGTTTTTCCTACCTTCATTACGCAAATTCCGAACAACATTTCGACTTAGTTTTTTTACAGTTTTACACCCATACAACAACGCAAACACTTAATACTAGTCTACTCATTTAAAAAAATGTTTTATTACTTCTCAAGAAGAAAACACAACACAAGTTTGTTATTTGTAAGTTGTAAAACTTTCTAATAAGATGACAATAATATTCATAATTCTCACTCTTGTTTCCTTTCACTTTATTCGTTGACATCTTTCCAGATTGTTACTTCGAGGAAACAAAAAAAGCACTTCATCACAACACATACTTTCAAACTTCAATTCAAAACCACCTTATTCTACTCTTTGCAGCTGACCTACTTTCATCTTCAATCTCATCGTCGTTGATCCATTCGTCACCACCAAAATACCTCAAATTCACCTCACGATTCCATCAATCAACATCTTCACTATCACCAATTCAATCGATACACTGATTCATCACCGATTCAGATCAAAACGCCGTAATCTCCGCCACCGCACCTCCGCCGTGGCTCCGCCCCCCTCCGATCCGTTTTCCGATGAGTAGGTTGTTGATCGAGATTCGATTTTGGTAGTTTTTCACTTGTGTGAAGCGAATTTGTGATCGGTGAGAATTTGGGGTTTAGGGTTTGGGTTTTGATGGGCTCAAACTCGAAGCCGTGGTTGCAGCCTGCTCCGACGTATCACTCGTTGGAGACGTATTGGGATACGGAGGAGGATGCTCCTGGGCCTAGGTGTGCGCATACGCTTACTGCAGTTGCTCCGACGAAATCTCAGGGCCCTCGGTTGATCCTGTTCGGTGGCGCCACCGCGATTGAGGGTGGCGCGTCGTCTACGGTCCCCGGCATCAGTAATTTCGTGAACTTGTGTTGGTTGTTATGTGATTGGTGTTTGCTAGATGGAAGTTGATTGGTTTTTGTTGGTTTTGTAATTTAGGGTTGGCTGGTGTGACAAACTCTGTTCATTCATATGATGTTATAACTAGGAAATGGACCAGGTGATTTTAGTTTTGTAATCTTTGTTGTGTTGAAGTTTCTTAATTTGCTTAGAGGTTAAGTGCTGATTGTGAAATCTTTTTACAGAATTCGGCCTGTTGGAGAACCGCCTTCACCCAGGGCTGCTCACGCGGCAGCTGCTGTCGGAACCATGGTTGTTTTTCAGGTAGTTTTAGACTATGTTTTTACGAGCTTTCGGTTTTTAACATTGATGAATCAGGACTTGATGGTTTGATGTTGCGTGACTAGGGTGGTATTGGTCCGGCTGGGCATTCGACGGATGATCTTTATGTGCTTGACATGAGTAATGACAAATATAAATGGCACAGGTAACATTTTGTTGGAGTTTCACTTTTTTTTTTCTTTGAAGTGTTGACTTGATTGACTTTTTGTTTCTGGAGTGCAGACTTGTTGTTCAGGGACCAGGACCGGGCCCTCGATATGGACATGTCATGGACTTGGTTGGCCAACGATACCTTGTTACTGTTAGTGGCAATGACGGTGAGGATGTTTCTAAATTCTAATACATTTATCACTTTATTGTTAGAATTATCTAATCAAGCTTTATCTGATTACCAACCCTGGGTAAGTTAAGATGAGAGAACCTAGCCTCTCAAGAGCAGACATATTCTGCATTTAGTTTGTATCTTCTATATTGTCATTCAATATTTCTCGGGTGATCGGGTCTTATACATGAAAAACATCAAGTTTAAGTTCCCAAAGCTTTAGTAGAATGCTGAAGTGCTGTATTTTTGGGTATCAAATTATTTATCTTATATTTTGGCAATGACCAGAAATTCCTCTAACATATTAAAATAATTGATCTAACTAGTAATAGCATCCTGTTTTCTTTTTCTATAGGAAAGAGAGTACTGTCAGATGCTTGGGCTCTGGATACTGCTAAAAAACCATATGCATGGCAGAAGCTGAATCCTGAAGGTGATAAACCCTCTGCTAGAATGTAAGTGAATTTTGCAGCTGTGTATACATAATATATTTTAACTTCAATAAACTTGTAATTTTAAATGCCTTGGGTTAGACCGTTAGACTACACCAATATCTTTTTTATACCTTCTTACATTAGTTCTTTTTCTTGTTTTTAGAAAATAGTATTGAGTTGTTTAATTGCATGAATTCTGATCTTGGTTTGATTGATACGGTGATACTAGACCACACCAAACTGAACATGGTGTGTATTATATATATATTTTTTGATAAGTGAGATCTTTTTTGCAGGTATGCAACAGCTAGTGCCCGTTCAGATGGTATGTTTTTGCTTTGTGGTGGAAGAGACACCTCCGGCACGGTATGGGCTATCTTAAATATACAGCATAATAATGTTATGAAGTACTTCATGATATTCTGATTTTAGTTCCAAAGTCTTAGTTATCCTCCATTTGCTTTTATTAGGAGTTTAGGACTCATGTTACTATTACTACCACTCCATTCTTGCACACTACTTTGCTGTATCTCAGTTAGTGATAAAAAGATGTGGTGGCACTTTAACGTGCTGTATTTTATGTCTGCTGATTTATACATTGTTTTGCTTTTTTTAGTAATGGCATACACGTAACACTCGTTGCATATCTTATTATATATTTATATGCAAGAGTGTTCGCATTTTTGAAATCAGATATAAGTAAAGATTTGGGTAATGTAATTGCTTGAAATTAAGATTATGAATCTTGTAAATAATTGGTCTTGCTCATCAATATTGACATATTTGTTTCTGATTTACATGCTAATTTCAGCCATTAGCAGATGCTTATGGACTGCTCATGCATAGGAATGGCCAATGGGAATGGACTCTTGCACCTGGAGTTGCCCCTTCATCAAGGTACCAACATGCCTCGGTAAGTGAATTGGATTTATATTGTTATGTAATAATATTTTTGTTGGCCACAATAAAAACATCAACTATCTTGAGTGGCATCTTTTGGCACATGACTCTTTATCTCTCTCCATTGATTTGTTTTTGCCCCATCCATCATAATTATCTAGTTTCGAATTGACTAATTGTTAATTACTATTTTTTTTTTAATTTGACCTATGGTTACCTTTATCATAATTAAAGCAAGTGAAATGGTATTTTACATTCCTTAAGGTCAATGTAATATTAGCATAATTACGTTCCTCCCTTTTTTTGTTTGTCGTTAACTATTTTGGATAAAAGTAGTAATTAGTGGTAAGTAGAGATGGCAGTTTCAACCCCATGTATTGACGAATGGGTTGCTTGGCTTAAAGAAGTGTGCTTGAGGCGCTAGGCGGAAGAGGCAAACCGGGAAGTGCTTCAAGGTGGACTTGGGGAGTGATCCCATGAAACAGCTTGAGGCAGTCTCTTTTAGCTGAGGCATTGCTTCAGTGATTTTGTGTATAAGGTGCCTTGAGACACCATGATATGTATATCACCCTCAAGAGAGCATAGAGGTACCTATGACTGAGAGATAGCTGTGTGCCAGGTTGAGAGGGGCCAAAGAGAGTTGGAGCAATGGGGAAAATTGTCAAATCCAAGAGCTTTGTTGGTTAGTTGGTTGTTTTGGAGATAGGAGGACCTCATGATTCTTCTATTCACTTTAAGGTGTTGTAAGAAAAGAAACTAAGAAAAGATAAAACAGAAGAGAAAGGGAGGCAGATATAGAGCATGTCGGTGTCGGTGCACATAGAGATTAGTAATACTTTGTACGAGTGGCTTTGAGTGTGGTTGTAAATAGAGCTTATTTGGTTGTACAGTGAGATAAGAAACACTTTGTTTCCATGAGCTTCTTTCGTTGTACATAGAGATAAGAAAATCCCACACATAGGATAGGTCATTCGTTTTATATTATTAAATTGTGTGTATTTCTTTTATTAACTTAGTTTTGGGCGTTTAAAGATTAACAGTTAGAAAACACTATATAGAACTAGCTTATATGCGTTTTATTAATATCAGATGCCTTGCGTATCTTCGGCTTGCGCCTCAGCTTCCAAGACCCTAAGCGCCTCAAAGCATCTTGTGCCTTTTAAAACCAATATGGTTTGATTTTTGTTCAAGCAGGTCAAATGGCTTGAAACTGTCCCAAGACTATTTTTATGAATACAAGATATTAAATCATTATCCAAGGATTTTAGTTATCATTAAGAATCATTTTCCAAGGATTTTAGTTGTCATTACAATGTTTTTGTTTCTAATAATAATAATAAACACATCAACTATTAATAAAAAATAGATAATATTAGTGTTGCTACTTATCAGTTCATCTGCTGGTAAATCAGGTATTTGTTGGGGCCCGATTGCATGTCACAGGAGGTGTTGTGAGGGGAGGCCGGGCAGTAGATGGTGAAGCAGCTGTTGCAGGTTAATTATAGTTCAGTTGGTAACCTTTTATTATTAATAGATGATTAATTATATTATATTTACAATGTGGATTTACAGTTTTGGACACTGCTGCTGGTGTTTGGTTGGATAGACATGGGTTAGTAACTGCACCACGTGGTAACAAGGGCCAATCAGAAGATCCTTCTTTAGAGCTTATGCGTCGTTGCCGGCATGCTGCTGCATCTGTTGGTGTACGGTTATATGTCTATGGCGGTCTTAGGGGCGGTAAGGGCACTTTAGTAGATCATAATTTCTTTGTCCCAAAATAGCTGTCCATAAACAAAAAAACATGTAATATAAAATATGTACATTTATTGCAGTTTTTAGCTTTGCATGATTACAATCTCAAATGTTAATGCATTTAAGATACCCCAGGTGACTTGTAAAAGTTGTAAGATTTAATTATAAGGGTAAAATGGGAAAATTAATAAGTTATAACAATCCTTTTTTCTAATGGGGAGAATCGCTTGGGACAAATTAAAATTGAAAGGGGGACAATAATTATGGGACGGCAGCAGTAGCACCCATTATTTTACTTATCCTAAGCATGATTGTCAAAAAAAGTAAATCAGGTTATTTGGATGCCTAGAAGAGTTATTTTCAAGTCATAATAATCAGGTCTTAATGTTTGGAGCTTTGGATAAACAAATTCTGCTTCAGATTGTATAGGGGTCAGATAAGCAGTACATGAATATTACCGATCATACGCCTTTTCACCTAATTTACACTTTTGCTCCTATTTCACAAAATGTCTACAACTCTAAATTCTTCACAAAATATCTATTTTGGTCGTTTTATAAAATATGTCTAAGAAAAGATGACACTGTTTTAGCTATAGTTTTATATACTAGATAAATGTCAATTTTCCCTCTTGAAATGCTACATGGTTTTAGAAACGTATAATTAATGCAGTTTTGTGATAGTGTAATTAAGGGTAGAATGGGATGTTGGTAGATTATCTTGGAAGTGGACCTTCCTTTGGAACAAGCTAAAATAATAAAAAATGAACATATATTTTGTGACGCAGGAAGTAATTAATTAATAATCAGAAACTGGGACAGTATATTATTACAACTTTAATTAGCAGAGGCACATTTAAACACTATTTTGTACAGCACTCTATATTACTACTGATTATTTGATTTTGATTAATTATTATCACATGTAGTGCCATGTAATTTAAACAATTTATGCTTCACTTCTTTTGCTTCTGTTACTTAAGATAGTAATATTTTTACTTTTATGTGATGCAGAGGTGTTGTTAGATGATTTCCTTGTAGCAGAGAATTCACCTTTTCAATCTGATGTCAATACTCCCGTACTATCAACGGAGAGGTCATCCAATGTGAGCAGTCCCAGGATGAACAATTTGAACCCATTTGATCCTTTATCTTCAGAAAATGGCTCTCAGAGTCCCTCAACTACAGGCTTAAGGTTATCCTGTTTTCCTTTTGGCCCTACTAACTCTTTCTATTTGAAGCTAGAGGTGGCTCTTTGGACCCGTTTACCTAATGTGTTTTATAGGATGAAAGTCGGCCATAGTTTTTTATTGAACATTACCTGCTAAGTTGTTTTGTTAAATGTTTAGGTTATTTTAGAATCACAATAAGCACATTAATGGTTTATTGAAAGGGATGAAAAGTGTTTGCCCAAACCTGCCCTACTCTTTTCAACATGCTAAAAATTAGTGGAGGCAATTCATGTGGGGTTCAGTTGGCTGCCTTCTGGGTTTGCTTAAACCAGCTGAATATGACCTGATTAACTAATCGTGTCAAGATGGTGGACCCTTTCCTGACACCCTATGGATCTTGTGATTACATTATAGTAATGGGTTGATGGGTCAACCTGTTCTAGAGAACTAAAAAAGCTTAAACAAAAGCAGTTTGGCTGGTTTGAAATGGGTTAGTCAGGTCAACTAAAACCCAGAATTATTAACTAAACAGGTCATGTTTATGACCCCTTCTATTTAGCCATTACCTTAATCAGTTTACTTTGTTCTGGATCAGAAATGGCCACCCCTAATAAAATTGACCCTTATCTACACATTCGGCTTGACCTGTTACGTGACGCATCATTATTGTCAGTGTTACCTCTAGCTGAAGTTATTTCATCTGTGTCTTTCTTCTCAACTATGGAAGTTTTTCTTTTGCCAGCATGGACAAAGAATCTATGGAGAAGCTGGTTGAAGCTTCTGCTGCTGAAGCTGAAGCTGCAAATGCTGTCTGGCAAGCTGCGCAGGCACAAGCTGCTAATGCTGAGCAATCTGTAGCAGATGATAACTCACAACCTGCAGAGAGCCATTCAGAGGATAGTGATGGAGAAGGAGATGTTCGACTTCATCCAAGAGCTGTATGTTTTCTCGTCATTAAAAATTTGTATTTTAATTTTATTTTGTTCTTCTATAGGCTTACCGCTCATTTACATGTTAAAGGTGGCAAAATGAGTGGGTAATAGGCCGGGTTGAGTTGACTTGAACACACTTCTTGTCCTCTTTTTTTAAAACTGTTTGAAATGTTTAATATGATTACTAAAAACTACATTATTACTCCCTCCGTCCCAAAAAGTTATTCATAGTGACCTTTCTATTTTAGTTAGTCCCTAAATGAATGTGCACTTCCAAGATATTTTTCAACTTATTTGTTCTGACCATAATTATTATCGTAAAACTGCATGTTTGTACACTCCAAAAGCTATGAAATTCAAAAGGGTAATTCGACTTTTGCTATTATATTCTCCCTACGTTCCAAAAAGTTATCATAGCAACTTTTTTAAACTGATGTTAATATAAACATATAATACAGGTTGTGGTTGCTAAAGAGGCAGTAGGTAACCTTGGTGGATTGGTAAGACAGCTGTCATTGGATCAATTTGAAAACGAGAGTAGACGAATGATTCCTTTGCAAAATGACATGCCATATTCTGCTAAAAGATTTACTAGGCAAAAGTCACCACAAGGCTTGCATAAGAAGGTAAGATTTGACAAATTTATTAAGGAGGTGCTCGGATTTTCATTTAGATCCGAGTATTATCAGTTTTTTATGTTTGGTTAAATATATTATGCTTTTGATTATTTGTTATTTAAGGGGAAAATAATCAGTTCTCATACCAACTTCAACAGAATTGATTCCGTAGGGTGAAATAGAAGTACTTGTTGATCACTTTATGGTAACTTTATTTAAAAGAATTCTGGTTCTATTACACAAAACCATCCCTTCCTTAAAAAAAGACGCCTTTTGTCATGTTCTTATTAGAAATATGTTTGGCACACAACTTTTAGGAGCTTAAGCTTTTGTTTTAGAAAAAATAAGCTTCCATATATAAAAGGCCTTGTTTTAATGACAAACTTTAGCTTTGAATTTGGTGAAATAAGCTCTACAAGAATAAGTGATGATTCAAAGAAGAATTAAGAAATAAGCTTGGTGCTTTTAAGAGCAAAAGTATGCATATACCCTTACATACCAAATAAATATTTGATATCTTACACTTAAAACTACCTTTACCAAACACCTCTCTACATAGCTAACAACCACAGTTAAATTTACCAAACATACACCAAGTTCTAGGATAATCAAAACTTCCCCAAACACAAGCATGTGATTGTTTGATTTCTACACCTTTAAGCAACAAAAGCACATTCTAATTCCCAACACTATCTCTAATTTTGATTTTTAATGCCATGTAATTTGTTTCAAAACACACATCCAAACACCCTCTAATTATAGTCCATCTTTTTCGTGATCTTTTTGTTGTTGTAATGGAGAACATAGTGAACGATAAACTTTATGTGATGGTAGATAATAAGATTTCATCTATTTGCAGGTCATTTCTACTTTACTTAGGCCTAGAATCTGGAAACCCCCTGTTAACAGGAGGTTTTTTCTTGATTCCTATGAAGTTGGAGAGCTTTGTAATGCTGCTGAACAGATATTCTCGCAAGAGCCAACAGTACTTCAGTTAAAAGCTCCCATTAAAGTTTTTGGTGATCTACATGGTCAATTTGGTGATTTGATGCGTTTGTTCGATGAATATGGATATCCTTCCACTGCTGGAGACATTACGTATGTCTAAAACCCAATCAAAAGTTATTTTTTATAGTTTTAGTTGATTTCTGCTCTATGCAGTATGCACTCAGATGAAGTTTGGTTTGAGCCTTGAGGATGTGGATTCGATACACATACGATAGGGTATCCTCTATATCCACCTAAAGGGTTGGACTTTGAAGTCCATTCCCACTCCATCCTATTATTATATCTATACTCTTATCGACTCCCGAGTTCAAACCAAACGCCGCCTTAATATGTTTCTTTTTGGCATTAGTTTTTTTATTAACATTCAAGCTATAAGGCTGAGGTACTATACAAGCTGAAATTTGCCAGTTTAATACAGATCTTTGGCATAATGTTATAGATAACCATTAAAGTCATTAATATTTTTGTTTTGGCGTTAAGTCTTTATTAATATACAAGCTTTAAGGTGATCATCTTTGAACAGACAATAATTAGTACAGGACTAAATGTGCCAAATCGGGCTGGGTTGCCCAACAATTTTTTTTGGGTTTTTTTCTTTTCAATTCTTTTTATAACTAGACAACACATAAATTTTTTTATCTAACTCGTTAATAAATGGGTTGATATTCACATCTCTAGTTTTAGCTTTGTTTGCGGTATATGATTTAGTCAGTGAAAAGGTGTTGTGGTGGGGGGATACCAGTTGGTCCTGTATAAACCTTCATTTGATTTATATAGCACTACTTGATTATCGACAAACAAGATTTTAAAGTTGAATCATTTCTAAAAAATTGAAAATCACTTTTTTATTCACTTATAGTTTTATATTGTATATGATACCATTGCTTTTATGCTCAACCTTCATTTGATTTATATAGCACTACTTGTTTGCATTTAGGTATATTGACTATTTATTCCTTGGAGATTATGTTGACCGCGGACAACATAGTTTGGAAACCATCACTCTGCTTCTTGCTCTAAAGGTGTCATTTTTTCTTTTTCTTTTATATTTTTATATAGAAGAGTCTCAAACCAACTATATGATTCAACGTAATATTGAAGCTTCACTCTTTTTTTGATATATTACTTATCAGATTCAGTATCCCGAGAATATCCACTTGATACGTGGGAATCATGAGGCTGCTGATATAAACGCACTCTTTGGCTTCCGTCTTGAATGCATTGAAAGAATGGTATGGGTCAATGCTTCATTTCGTTTTTCTTTATTTGTGAATGTTTGTGAGATGTCAATTTCATCTGTTAGCTTGTGTTATCAATGTGTAAAATATAAAGTCGCTTAAAAGGAACTGGGCAAATGGTGTATATAACTTCCTAAATTATTTTATTCAATAGTTTAACATGAAAGTGTTCGGGTCTTCCAAATGCAGCCGATATCAAGCACCGTGCAATTTGGCTGGCTACCCGACCCGCACATGTTGGCACATTAATTTTTTTAGTCTTCTTACAGATTTTGTGTGACGTATAGGGAGAAAATGATGGGATCTGGGCTTGGACAAGGTTCAATCAACTGTTTAACCACCTCCCACTTGCAGCACTTATTGAAAAAAAGATTATCTGTATGCATGGTGGCATAGGGAGATCAATACATTTAGTTGAGCAAATAGAAAAAATTGAAAGACCCATAACTATGGATGCAGGATCTCTTGTGTTGATGGATTTGCTATGGTAACTTCCTTTTGTTTTTGAAATTTTATATGTTCTAATTTACCAACATGCCTTGGCCTAATGGTACCAGGGTGTAGATAAGGTAAAAAGTTCAAGGTCTAGTCTCTTTTCAAGATTTCTGATAGGAGTATTATTATTTTTTGTAGGTCTGACCCCACAGAAAATGACAGTGTGGAAGGTCTGAGACCAAACGCTAGGGGACCTGGACTCGTTACTTTTGGGGTATGCATGCTATTTGTTTATGTTAGCAATATGCAGAATTGGTACTTCATTTGTCCCAAAATCACTGTCTGTGTTTTTATCTTAGTGTGTCCCAAAGACCCAAAATAAGTTCTACTTGCCAAAATGGATATAATCTACTTCCCATTTCACCCTTAAATAACGTTAGAGGGTAAAATTGGCATTCTGTGAAAATAAACCTCAGGAATCGTTTTATTCGAAGAAGTATATTACTGATTTAGAGAGTACAGTTTTGTTATATATGATCAACACATTAGTTATTAATAGAATTCGAAAAAGGACAAAGAAGTATTAGATGAGTCAATCCAACTCAACCTGGCTGTTTTCACATTCTATGAATTACTTGTTTTGACCCGTTGCTCAACCTTCCAACCATTCAGTTTGTCACCTCCACTTAACAGTTAACAGTAATGCTAATTTAAATAAATTTTATAAGTTAATCTTCTGCTAAATATTACAGAAATTATTGCTGTAATGATCTAATCCTTTTTATAAGTGAACATAATATGTTGGTTCTGAACATGACTACTGAACCATATTATTACAATAGTAATAATTTAACTTAAAAAAAGTTTCAGAAGGTTTTGTGCATTTGAATACATCTCAGATGACTTTCAGCCATTCAATAGATACAACATGAACCAAATTGACCCATCTTGACTAAACAGTCATTATTCTATCACCTCTAGATTACATTTCGTACTAATGAATTTATAACTGCTTGCAGCCTGACAGGGTTTCAGATTTTTGTAAAAAGAATAAACTTCAGCTTATTATAAGAGCACATGAATGTGTCATGGATGGATTTGAAAGATTTGCTCAGGGACAATTAATTACCCTTTTTTCTGCAACCAATTATTGTGGTAAGATTTCTAGCTTTATCATGCAAGAAAGGACTTTTTGTTAATAAGGACTTCATCGTTGGGCTTGTGAAAAGTTAAAGAATTTAGTCATAAAAACTTAAAGTCAATAGGATTTTATCGACAGTTGCTCTTATGTTGTATATTCTGGTCTAACTGCGATTTAAAAACAAAATTCAGGGACCGCCAACAATGCTGGTGCTATATTGGTGATTGGCAGAGGATTAATGATTGTTCCAAAACTAATTCATCCATTACCACCACCACTTCAATCACCAGAAACTTCTCCAGAGCGTATCCAAGATGATACCTGGATGCAGGTAAACCTCTCATTCGTGGTGGCATTGCAAGATGGACTGGTTGAAAAGGTTGGGTTGGGTAATGGGTCAAGTTGGGTTTCAAGTTGAAACGGGTCATTTTGATCTTTATTAAATTTTAGAAAAGTAATTAATGTGTTAATTGTGATTGCAGATGTAATATTCTTAATAAAGGAACTCCAGAAATTTTGGACCCCTTTTAACTATTTCTTTATGTAACCCGTTTGAGATCAACACAACCCAAACCTAGCCCATTCATAAGAAAATCAATCAAAAGTGCAACGGTTAAAAAATTATGATTTAGAGTATAGTGCAATAATTAGATTTTTTCCATATTTGCCATCTCTAGTCATGGTTAAGGGTTAACTGTTTGAAATTTTGTTGCTCATCAAAACCATAAACTCTCTGTTGTAGGAGCTTAATATTCAAAGACCACCTACTCCCACAAGGGGTCGTCCTCAAGATCACGATAGGAACTCACTTGCATATATATGATCAAAGACCAGCTTGCAGCATTTTTGCAGTAGTTGTAACTTGTACGCTTCCATCCGAGTCCAAAACTTGAAATTTACAAACTGGAGAATCAATTGGTTTTGTAATTTGTAGAGGAGAATTATTGTGTGTTTGTATGGTCCAAGGAGGTTTGGGTTATGAGTTAGTGCAGAATGAGTCTGTTAATATATTTATTTGTAAATTCAGATATACATCACTAGTTCACCACATTGATGGTTAGACAATAAGGAATTCCAACTCTTTGCACTTAGGGATCTACTTTTAAATGGTTAACTGATTGTGATGGTAGTTTCAGTGTATTGTGTCATCGTAATATTCAAGCTTGATCTCTAGAGTTGTGTTCGTACTGAATTGTTTTTGTTTGTGCATAGTTTGAAATAACATCAAGCTAGCCTAAGCTTTTGCCAGTTTCAAACGCTTAAGACTTTGAGTGCATCAGAGCATTTATAACGTTATGAACACACCCAATGCTATCACATCGCCTGTAATATTTTTAGCTTGTGCTTTGGCCATGTACACGGTCTTGGTTGACCTCCAACACACCCTCAAAACAGTTAAAGCAAAAATTATCCAACCTTACAGAATTCAAATTAAGCCCTGAATGATATATAATCTTTAAACACCAACACACATTAAAGAGAACACATGTAAAAAAAGGTTGACAAACATTTAAGACCTAGAAAACTAATAAACTCAAGATATCATAATATTACATGATGAACAACAAACTACATATCTTTCTACATTCAACACCTCAACTTTGACTGCCGTTAGCTTTCTACCCCTGCAGAAGCAAAATACATCATTATTAAAATTTTAAAAACCTTCAGATTTATAACAAAAACACAGAAGTACAAGATGAACATATACAAACGCTACACATGCAGGCAAATGGGTCAAATCAAACAAAAGGAAGAGAAGACAGGTCAAATGCATGCATGTATGTACGCACGCACCTGATATCCTTGATGTCTGCTGTCTGTTTTCATCTCTTGAAACTCTTAGGGCCCTGAGTTTAGCAGAAGCCCTAATTGACTGTATTAAAGGCAGCTGTTCATCTTCATCCACTTGATTATCTTCAGCATGATCATGGTCGGATGCGTTTATTTCATCCTCTTCTTCACTTGAACTTTTCTCGTCAAACAGTTTCTTCCCTTCGATCTTTGGTTGCTTACGAGGCCGCCCACGACCCCTTTTAACTGTCGTTCCTTCCCTCTCATCTGAGAATCATAAAATTAAAAATTAGTTAAGGCCTTGAAATTTAAAACAGGAATCAGCACATTCACGAGTAAATTGTATCTGTAAAACAGCCAGGGGTGGGTCGGTTTAACCTGAAATAATTAACCTTTTTGAAATTTAAAAAATAAACAAAGAATTGTGTTTGAAGTATGAGTAGTTGAGTACAAAAAGAATATCGTCACATACTAATTTTACTTTATTCAGCAAGGCAATTTAATAGGTTTGGTGTGTTATATAAACAATTTGGAAGATTTTTTATCCCTTGGCATTTGACTACTTCAAAAAACATAACATGAAACTTCCACCTTAAGTCAAGCATTTACAGAATCTAACTAACCTTCAACTTTTGAAGATTTCTCACGTAAGCTCTCTACAAACATCAAATAGGGGCGCCAGCCACTTGGATCTTCATCTGTGTTTACATTCCTTGTTAGATCTTGAAGATACTTCAACCTGCATACAATTGTAATAAATATAGTGCTGGGGAATAATAAACTTCCAAGTATAACAGTATAACTCGTCTTAAGTTTAAAAGATAAGGTACTTACATGTTAAATATATCATTCTTAAAAAGTTTGGATGCAAATACCATAACAGCACATGTCAAAAAAGACAGACGTTTTGGGACATCCATGAAGGCATAATCCACTCCCTCTTTCACTATCTTTAAAATTACTGTTCTTGAATTTTCAAGCGCAGTAGTACCAACGAAGAAGCTAGAAAGCCGACTTGCCAAATCTTTACATTCCTTGAGTCTTCTGGCAGATACGGATTCATCATTAGAAGTATAAACTACCGTCAGGTAGCGTACATGTGCCTGGTGAAATGGTAATAACTAATTAGGATCATAAAGGAAAAACCAACAAAAGCATAAATTATAACAACAATAATAATAAAATGAAAAACTAGTAGTGCAAATTTCAAGTGTGATTATTTTTCAACTCAGACTAGTCGTATAAAAAGATTAGCTAAAAAGCGAATGAGTCACTAACTGGTTTAAATTCGTCCAAAGTGTATTTTTAATGGACAAAACATTTTATATAACTTTATTCAAAGATTCAAATTGTATGATCATGTTGTTTATGTAGTCATGTTTAATGGATTAATGATTTACAAAAAAACAAAAAAAAACATAGAAACGGTTTACGAGTCAACAAACCCAAACCAATCCGTTTCAACTGAGACTAGAGTATGACTCATTTTGACCAGAACCCATTGTGACCTGTTACTCAAACTGCCCATATTGACGCCTTTAATCAAAACCTAATATGAAAATCTGCCACAAACATGCTTCAAATATGCAATGAATTTGTTCATTATTGTGCATTCCTATTCATCTCAAAGTAAAGTTCATCCACAAATGGTATTAAAAGAGAAACAAATTAACATGAACTTACTAAGGGTTAAAAAGTGTACTTTTGTATTTACATTGAACAATTTATATTCCATTCAGTTCGGTTTAGGAAAACTTTCCGCCGGGGCCTAACATCAAAGGCTTATTTCCTTGTCTTCTCTTGAGTTAGTGGACTCCCAAAATCAACATTTACTACTGATTAACTTACTAGAATAAAAAAGTATTATGTTTAGTAAATGATGAGTGTTAGTGTGTTACCTGTTTCAGTGCCTTCAGAAATATATCAGAGACATCCTCATCCTTTTTTCTAAGATTGACAATCAGAAATTTAACTATTTCAGCAACACTTGCTCCATGCATTGTATAATGAGAAATGATATCTGGGGCAAGATCCTCCTGGATTAAAAGCCATAAAGAATATGAGAAAGAAGGTAGGAATTTGTAAGGAGAAATTACTAAAAGAGAACAGGTCAAAAGCCACCAATAGTGTATTCTTTTTATTCAAATAAACTATATCTTCTTGAGATAATATATTAATCATAAATGGTCCTAACATTTATCAACCCAACCCTCCCACCATCTCTATGCCACTATACATGTAAACAACTAACAATAACAACCGAGGTTAAAACATATGCATCCAAGAAATACGATTTCAATTAAAATTTTGTAAGAATATTATTCCTAGCAGAAATTAGAACCACAATTATGGATAAGTACATGGAAGTAACCTTTGGAACAGCACCAGTTGCAACTAATTTAGCAGCAGCAATCATTACAGCATCTCGGTTTAACTCTTCCACATACTCTTTGTTAGCATCTTCATCTTCGGTCTCATCTGCAGATTTGTTCAAGGATCCCTTCATACAGGTGGCAACTAAATACAGGGGGAAATTTCAACCCATTTACTTGAAACTGGGACGTTTTGGGCATATTTTTTTCTCCAAGGGTTCAAATATAAAAACATAACTAAAAAAACACTTCAAGTCGGCCAAACAGGTTGAAAGTCATCTTAAAGTAATACTCAAATGTTTATGGTCTCCTAAAATCACTTTATTTGAATAAATTTAAAAGTATGCACATAACACATAACTTATCCATAATAATACATAAAAAAAAACTAGACAATTAATAGTTAAACAAAACCCAACGTCCCATTGGGTCAGTCCAACACCATCCATTTGCCACCTCACATAGCAGAAAAGTAAATTCACTGCTTACATTTACACATAAAAACAGTTTCTATACAAAACTTTAAACAGCTGTCACCTGAAATATCAAGTTGTTGCTCACAAAGCTTCCAGAATTTTCCAAGGATAGAAATGTCAGGACGGTATCCTAAGCTTTCCACCTTTGTTGAATCGTAGTTTGACTTTCTAAACAAACACCATGATTCTGCAAGCATTACACAGACCTTGGAAAAATAGAGGATTTTAGTAAATTGCTTTAAACAGTTCAGAGTTCAGACAAGCAATATTATTAAGAGGCAATTTCATAGATATTATCATAAAAGTTCAAAGATGCATATTTATTCTGAGATTCATAGTATCATATTTACCCTCTCAAAACACTCTACATATTGGACTTAGCCCACTCCAAACTTGATAAAACAGAACCACAGTTGTAACAGCTTGCTTTATTGAACAAACAAATGACACGTTATGCATTAAATTGGAGCAATACTGTTTTTCCGTTATCTGTTTATCAAGTGAAACGAACTCTTACAAAGATTTTATATAACATACTATTATAATGGGTAAATATGATACTATGAAATTTAGAAGGATATACTAAATTTTAAACTTTACAAGGATATATGTAAAAAATAAATCCTATAATAAAATTCAAAAGATCTGAAGTATAAATATGCTCACCCTACACGCGAGGTTTCGAGAAATTCCCTTTCCTTGAGCTTCAAGTGGAATTTGTAAATAGTGCTCGAGTTCATCAAATAAAGCATTCCGTTTGGATATAAGCGAAAATAAAGATGCCTCAGAGACAACATTGTTTTTCATGATAGACTCTAAGCACCAATTAACATGCAAATACATGTTGAGAAGCAGAAAACTAGCAACCTACAGTAAAACAAGATAAAAGCATGAACCACAGTATAAGAAAACTTGTAAGTTCACTGTAAAGCATTTTGATTCCACACCTCATCATCTATGTTCCGGAATTTTTTTAAAACCATAATGATGTCATCATATAAGCTTTCAATTGGCACAGGTCTTGTTAACTGTAGCTCGTACAGCCTTTTCATATTTACAAGAAGTAAGTACTCATCATCACCATCCTACAAGGAAAATCCATGTCATGTATAAGTTAATTACAAAGACAGAGATATTGTTACTTAAATTGTTAATACAATCATACCACTTCTCTTATTGCAGTTTTCAGTTTACTAATAAGCTCATCTTCAAGCTCCTTCAATTTATTTTGGGCAAAATCTTGCAACTCTCCCTGACTTCTAGTGGTACAATAACTAATCGCCTTTACACAAGATCTTAGAGCGTCTTTGTCGCCATGTTTAAAGAATGTCTCTTTCATCAGCTGGAGAAGTGTTCTGAATTTCTGAAAAGAATATAAATACATATTATTTATATGGTAGGACTTTACTATATATATTCCCTCCGTCGGAATATTATCATCCACATTTTGCCCTTCACCGATAAATAAATGCAAGCTTTCCAAGTCAATGGTGTCTTAAATGCAAGGGTAAACTTGGCATTATACTAGTACTGACTAAAAACTGCATTACTTGCACACATCTTACATTGAGTTGTTTTTGTTTGTGGAGAATAATTTTGGGACGGTTGGAATATCATAGTTAAAGTCTTAGCCTAAATACCTGATCTTGACTCTGTAGGGAGTAGAGGTCAAGGTCCATGTGACATATAATTTCAAGAAGTGATGGGACTTTTGTTTTGTCAGCCATATATTTGCGCATAAGCTGGGGATAAATCTTCATCATCGTAACAGTTATATCCTTCTTGCTGCTTTGTATTGTATCCTGGCAATAAAGAAATAAACAGTTGGCACCAAATGTTTGCACCATTTGTGCAGACATAGCATATATTTAAAATATGCTTGCATCAAATTTATTTCAACGCCTATGTAAGCACCAAAAAGTTACATCAAATTTTTTTAAATAAAATAAAAATTATGTATTGATTCATTTCAAGTAAATTTTTTTTGATACAAATAAAAACAAATGATTTTGTTTTAATATTTAACTAGCTTGTTAATTTTTTAAGTTCCACAAATATAATTAACTGTTTAACTTATTTATGAATAATAACAATTGTAAAAAATCAAAAAAAAACTTAAAACCCATACTATATATGGTACTCGTTTAAAGGTCTCAATGAGATTTTTGAATAGTATACATTCTTTATAATTTAAGTATTATGCTTTATGTTACATATTTAAAATATATGTAATATTGTAAATTATGCAAATTTTGTGTAATAAATATAGTTGAACCATTATGATGTACACATTAAATACGGTCCAACAAACCAAGAAATAAGCATGCAACATGAAAAACACATGTTCATATCAAATGGAAATATAAAGAATCTCATTTACCCGCTGAGCTTTGGTGTGGTTCTGCTTCCTATGGTCAGTAGCAGGAACAATTTTCTCCCCAACAGCTTTTTTCACAGATGCACAAAACAATCGAGTCAAATTTGTAGCATCGTCATCTGTAAGCTCAATTGAGGGATTTTCATCCAAGAGCATAGAGGTTATACGCTTCCAGTCCTGCAAAACATGATTAAATTATTTTTTTATTTCTGTAAATTAAAGTTTGTTATATTTTATTAAAGTAGACATTAATCAAACCTAAAGCATACAAATAATATATGGCCGTTCCATTCCTATAGCAAACCAACCATGTAGAACAAAAGGAATGGATCAATTTATTACATGCTCATTCTATTACCATGTTTATTTCATTCATTTGCCTGTCAATACGTCCAACTAAACAGATCCTAAGAGAATCAAATATGAGATATACAACTTACCTTCATGGCATCCATAAACTCCCAAATGTCATCGATGACATAGAGGCTCAGTACTTGATCAGTTGAGAACTCTCTTAGTATTTGCAGCATCCTAAGAAGATGAATCTGTGATGTATCTCCTTCATCGCCTGCAAGAATCAATTGCAAAAGGGTGAAGCCAAGTCAGCGTTTTCACAAAACATATAAAAATAAAAAATAATGTCAACAGGTACACCTGATGAACGAGACTGTGAGCTATTAAACTTCTGAGCAATCACATGATCATACACAAGTGCCCCAATGGCACGCCTAATTTCAGGTGGATCGTCAATTAGTAGATCATATAACGAGCCTAAATCATCATCAGGAACCAACTGATGTCTGCAATGAGCCATAAAATAAAAGAAAATTATTGACATTTTACTCGTTAAAAAATAAACAAAAGGTGTGTGGTGTGCCGACTGCCGACAGATACCTCAATAGTTGTTTTACAAGGCTGATGGCACATACTGCAACGGAGATGTCAACATCATCAGCAAGGTCCAGCATCCTTTTATAAAATCTTTCAGTAAATAGTCCAAGAGATGGCACATTGTCCTCCACATCATATAGATTTTGCAATGCAAGTACTGAAGCTTTTCTTACACCAGCACTCTTTACAAAATAATAATAATAATTATATATAAATATATTGACAAGAAAATATCTATCACTAACAGTACTCACTGGCTGGATACAACTTACTTTGTCATTCAATGTCCATCCAAGATACTTCAAATACAGATCCTGCAAGAACAGGGATGGATATGAAACAATCCATGTTCCTAGTGATTGTATGCATGACATGCGGATTTCAGGATCTATGTCTCGATAACGATGCATGAACAACCTTGAAAAGAAAGATCAGAGAAACTATAAAGCATATGAAAGACATAATTTAAAGTGAATGATATTTCCCCACACTACTACAAAAACTCCCCACCACACCAGCACTTGAAAAGATCTGTGGACATTAACTTTCTGTGTGAAACAAGCCACTAAACATGGTAATGTGCATTATTAACTCCTTTAACTTTAAAGTTTTAAAGGTAAGTTCATCTACAAATCACAACAAATATGTCATGATTGGATCCAATTAACTTGTTAAGTTTAACAGAAAAGTCCTTTTTTTGCATGATCAGATCCCGTAACTTGTTACTTGTTAGAAAGGGCTTTTCCTTTTAATTTAATAATGCAAAAAACAAAGTTTAAAGACTCATCCGCACAAAAGGTGGGAGCCCATAAGTGTTTCCTAAATTTGGCATAAACATATAGGGAAGAGTACCCTGTAAATATTTTCCGCATCATCTCCTCTATCATTGTAATCTTCTCATGAGTCTCTGATAACCTCTTATTAAGTGATTCAACATGAGGCCCCTCGGAGTTTTTCTTCTTTTCAGCAGTTAACTGCCTTTGCGTAGTCTGCCTTTGGGCACCAAGAATCTTGGCGGCTCCTATGAAGGAAGTGACCAGCTGGAGGCCGACCAAAGAAGCAACCTGCCGAAAAACTCTGGGTGGCGTGCTGCAAAAAAAAGGAAAGAGAATTAGTTAATTAGCCAAATGAATTTATCTTGAGAAGGATGTGTATTTTTAAAACCATGTAAGATAATAGATAGGAGTATTAACCATGACAAAGCAATAACATAGTCCATGCACTTGTCAAACAAAACTTGGTCAAACAAAGGTCCATTCTGGCACTCTGACACCAAATTATCCCAAAAAGATACAAGGTTCTCCTTAAAACTCCTAAGTTCCTTCTTCTTTGAACTCTGATGGTCCTCAATCTTACCCTAAATCGCATCGCGTTAAGCAAAAAACATAGATATAGATGCCACATAAACTACAATATTTTATAACAAACTCCCATTTCAAGATATTTATATTAAATAAACACACATGTTAAACAACTTTGGATACTTGTGCAGCCAGATTTACAAGAGCAACAACAACATCATCAACATTTGTTTCATCCAAAAACTCTCCTTGGATGCGATATTTAGCTCCACATGCCTGTATCATTGAAAGGTCAATCAGTTGCATGCTCAAGTTAATAAAAGTCTCCTCTGTATACTAGAATATGAAACCTAGTATTCGGTTATCACAATGGGTTCTTCGTATTCGTCACTAAAATTTAGATAAGAATCACTTTATCTCTAAATTGTTTTCGTCTTTAAAAAGCTCCTACACATCTTTCCCCGTTTCTATCACTATTCAATAAAATAAAAAATTTTATTAAGTTTTCTCTTTCTTGCACTCATGAAAATATGGGGGAAAATGCACAGTGAATAAACAGTGAGTCCCTAAATATAAGGAGTGAGAAGCTAATCTTGAGTTTTATCCCCATTTTGTGGAATGGGTTGGTGTGCCATATTAGGTGAAAACCTTAAACTTTTGGCCAAAATATATGGATTGGGTTGAGATGGGGAATGGAATGTGAGTGCTCCAAGAATGTACCAAACTACCAATCAAATTGGAAAGAAGAAGGAAAACAAAAGTATAATTACCTCGAAAAGCATTGTTAAGAGTTCAACCATTGCAGGCTTCGAATCCTTCTCGTATTGTTCGACCCATGATTTCACCACTTGTGGAATAAGTTTCCCATTGCTTTTGATCACCTCTAAAGAAAGAGAATATAAAATTAAATATATATAAAAAACATTAGAGGTGAAAATATTACAGTGAGGATGCCAATGAAATATGACGTGGCAAAATAGCGTATAGCCTTAAATACCCATTTCCTTCCATTTACTGAGGCACTTCTGATGTGGGTGGAACGCAGTTGTAAACAAATATCAGTATGGAACACTCTTTGTATTATATACCAAAACAGTTAATACTTGGTTCTTAAGAAATCCCTGATGACACTTACAAAAGTTAGGTTTATCCTCTCGACAAATTTTGGAAAAAAAGTTCTGCAACCTAAAGTGTATAAAAAACAACCTTGACCTGATATTTTGCACCACGAAACAACAGAAGAAGATCAATTATGCAGTGTAGACTGATGCATCACTACACTAGAGCTACCAATAACAACCCAAAAAACTAATGACAGCTGACCATCTTACAAACTAGCACCAATTCAACTTGCCACAGTAATTCAAAAGCTCAAAGTAAGAAACTACAGTATCATCAACATTACCTCTTACGTTCTTCATCACAAACTCAACAATGAATCAAAAACCACAAGAAACAAAGCCTAATTCCACATTCACAATCGAGTTACTCAATTTACTCACCGATTAAGTTCTCAAACCCTGTAGCTCCCGTAGTACCAGCAGGAGCAGCTTCCGTACTTCGATGTCTGTTAGGTTTCCGACGCCGTACGTCAAATTCATCACCGGACTCCTCCTCCGAATCCAAAACATCTCTAATCCTACTCGATTGCCCGTCGTAAGCCTTCGCCGGAACCCTAGGCCGTTTCTATCGATCACAAACACAGCAATTACACATACACACACAAATTACACGTAATTTAAGCTCGTAATCAAAACCAAAACCCTAGGTATCAATCAAATCGTAGTATAAACAGAAGTTGTGAACAGATTTGAATACTTACCGATCGACGAACGAGTTGCTCGGGAACATCAGGTTCGTCTTCCATAGCGTCAGTGTGTGTAGTGTGTGTAGTGTGTGTAGTGTGTGTGTGTGTGTGTGTGTGAAGATTGGTGATTCCCGCCACAAATGCAAAATATTTGGGGATTTTGGGGGTGAAATGGTTTATGTATGTATCTATAGTGTATAGTGAGTGCAACCTTTGTGTTGTGAGTTGATGATCATGGGGTTGTTTGCAATGGATCTATACAATGTGTGATTTCATTTTGTGAATTCATTGTTAGTGTTACATTGTTACCATGAGTTAAAAGTAAAGCGGCAAGATCTATACCTTATAATTTAATGTGTTTTTTAAGATCATAGTAGAAAAGTTTTATAGGTTGTGATTTCATGTCGAGTTATTTTGTTAATATATCTTATAGAATGAAAGATTGGTAATGGGTTTATGAAAAAATAAATTGACCTTTGGATTAACAAAATGTGTTTAGTAGATTTCATACAAAATAAACTTAATATATTGTTAATTTTAGACGTATTAATTTTAGCAAAGTCGGACTTTTAACTTAATTACTTGTGGGTTGGATTTTTTTTAAAAATTACTAGAGTTTAAGGGTCGTAAAGTTTTCATAAGGTGTCGGCATTCAAAAAATCACGAGGTCGAATAAAAAACCGCTAATACACGTTAAATATAAATTTTAAAAATTATGTGGGGTCGATTGACCCCTCCTTCTATATGCTAAGTTCGCCTCTAATCATGCAGATGGGAGTGGGATGTGATTAATGTGGATAAGGATAGGTGTTTTCCCGGTTGTATGAACCAGGCAGTCTATTGGAGAATGTTAGTTTTATGGATCAGGAGGATAAATGAGTTTGTATGTATAATAAGTCAGTATTTTCCCGGTGGCATCTATGAGAAACGTGCTAAGTTTAATTGATTATACTCCAAATACGAGAATGATTGAATGCAACAGTTGGGTTACGTTGATGCAATAGTTGGGTTATGTTGAAGATAAACATGTATGGGTGGATGGTTATCTCTAGCAGTATGCATACGATAAAGACTTTACGTATACGTAATATTTGGATGGAACATTACACGATATGTTTAAAAAGGAACAGGAATGAACAGTATCAGGGTTAAATCTGGTACTTCATTTTTTTTTGGGTGTTGTGTTTTGCTTTAAGATCTGCATAATCCTTCATTTTCCCAAGATGTTCTCGGTGATAGCCACCGGTCTTAGAGAGAGAAATGGTGTGTGTGTTGCCGCCACCATCATCTGCTTGCCGGACAACCGTTGCACGCATCATGATTTGGGTGTTTAGGAGGGAGAGAATGTGTGATGGTGATGGTTTGGGCACTTTTGACTTGTCGACGCCGTCTTCGGCTTGTTGTGTTGTTGTTGGCATCTATCTTTCTCTCTTAATCATCTAAGGTTGACTGTTTGGGTCGATGATAATGACGAACGATTCATCTGAGACCGTATATGACATTGTCGTCGGTTGTTTCTACCACATATCTTTCTTATTAACGTGTTTGGTCTAAACCCTAACCTTTTGTTGAGAATGAAGATGTCTGCATCTAAGAATATATTAAAACTCTTTTGTTACGATCATGTGCAACATATTTGGGCATGTTGTGGGGCGGTGATGAGATATTAGAATGTTGTTGGTTGCTTGGGTGTGGCTGTCGATTATGGTTAGCAACTATAACCGATTACTGGTTCTGAGCCCAAACCTAGAGTTTCAAATTGTTTTCAAAAAATTCGATATCCGAAACTATTCGAAATCCGATCCGTATCCGAATCCGAATAAATCGATCCGAATCCTTATTCGGATATTTAGATCGGATCTCATCCGAATCCGAATTCCTTATTCAGATTTCGGATCGGATTTCGGATTTCACAATTTTTTTATTCGGATTATTCGGATATCCGAATAATCTGAATAAGACTTCAACTATATTTCTAGCCTAATACTCATTACTCAACTATTTATCATGTTTTCAACTCAATACACAAAAATATTTACACATTCTATTAATAATCTTAAACAATTATGCAATAATCGACCGTTATTCTAAATTAGATATTCTAATCTTCGGGTTTAATACAATTATCTATTATGTTTTAATTTTGAATTTGCGTACAAGTCAAAAAAATTTAGTTTTATATCTTTTATTGTTATTTCCAACTTATAAAATACTAAAAATAAAAAATTAGCAAAAAAAAACAAAAAACAAAAAAAATATAAAAAATGTTATTTGGTTTATTCGGATTATTCGGATAATTTCGGTTTATTCAGATATATCTGAATCCGATCCGAACTGAATTCGGATAGATTCGGATCAGATAGAAAATTCCTTATTCGGATCGGATCGGATTTCGGACAGGGTTCTAAAATTTTCAAATCCGAATAATCCGTTATCCGATCCGATGAACACCCCTATAATCAGTAGTCATGCGCGCAACGCGCGCAGATGAAAAAAACCTAGTTATGTTTATAACTTAGTTTTGATGTATAAATCATGGGTTATGTTTATTATATGATGATAATGTAATCTTACTCAACGTACTAGTACATATAATAATAAGAATTATATAAAAGCTATGTTATCTATACTTTATTTACAAATACATTTTCGCTAACTATTAAAATAAAAGGATCAATATTGATAAAATATTATTTTGATAATAAGATAAAAACCGAGGGTGTTATAGCAATGAACTGTATCCCCCCGGTCTTCGCATGGTTATGAGTGCATCACATGAACATAATGTCTTAGGGGTCATTCGCCCCCATTGAGTATTACCGACCAATGAACCCCCTCCTCCACGAGTTCTCACGTCCATTAAGCATAAAATGATCAAATTATACCCCTGCCAACATAATGTATATCGTGTTATTCTTGTTTATTACCAGATGACCTCACAAATATATTGCGTGTGTAAAATAATCACGATAACTCACCTAAATTCATTTGGCCAAGGATATATGAGAGCAACTGTAATCATTAAAAATATTGATTATCAACATACACTTAGATGTTTAACAAGAAATATGATTGTGATGTTAATAATCATAAATGATATTAATGTTAAGTGACTGCTCATAATTTAACATTATTGATCAGAGTAAGGATAAATTTAGACTATATTACCCATTACATAACCTAGTCATTGTGTGACACCTTACACATATTCCACATCGGTCGTGGACAGGAGAGATTCATGGTTCATAAGGAATGTCTGGCCTCTAACATCAATAACGCGTTTTGGGCGTATTGATTGTGAATGAAAGGAGAACTCCATAGTTAAGCGTGCTCAAGTGAGAGCAATTCAGGGATGGGTGACCTCCCTGGAAGTTTTCACCCAGGCAACCAAAAGCAAATCCATGAGCTCCTCGTGGGCAAAGCGGACAATATTGTTGATGCGATGGGCCGGGTGTTACAAAATGGTATTAGAGCCACTCCTACGTTGTTCGGGGTGTGGGACCCCTCACCAAGGATGGTGACTTCTTAGGCTTATCGAGGACAATGAGTTCAAATAGGGGGTGCTTGTGACACCCTACACATATCCCACATCAGCCGTGGACAGGAGAGATTCCTGGTTCATAAGGAATGTCTGGCCTTTAATATCAACAACGCGTTTTGAGCGTATTGACTATGGATGAGAGGAGAACTCCATAGTTAAGCGTGCTCAGGTGAGAGCAATCCAGGGATGGGTGACCTCCCTGGGAAGTTTACCCGGGCAACCAAAAGCAAATCCGTGAGCTCCTCGTGGGCAAAGCGGACAATATTGTTGATGCGATGGGCCGGGTGTTACACATTGCCTCTAAACTTTGTTCCTGAACAAAACTTATTAACCAAACTGAACTTAAACCTTACATGAAGGTGCTAAATGCGAATCGAGACTTCGGGGATATTCATAGGACTCCAATTATGATTTAAGAGTGAAAGTATTGTAAGTGTTTGTGAGAAAATAAGTTGTAATTGGGTATCTATTTATATAACCGAATCAAGACCCGTTGGTGACCACAACAAGAAATGAATATGGTCGCAATTGCGTTAAGGTGGCTAAGTTGTAATCTGAAAGCTTCCAAGCCACTCCTAAATTGCCACACTCATTGTGGCGAGCGACAATTTTACGTTGTGATCCGTACCATTGCTAAGTCATCGGGCACACATTAATCCATTGATCTGTGTAGTCACGACACGTGTAGGACACCAATTGATTTCTTAGTCCTCATGTTGCGACATCCTCCTACAATGCAATCCACATCCTATTTTCTTCTATTGTGGCCCCTAAGATCTATCTACTACAATATGCATCAACTTTCATAAAATCTTAGTTATTACAGATATCTAGTAGCTCGATCCCAACCAGAGACTTTGCCATTTGAACGTCGGTACCAGTTGCGTTGTCCCCAAACCCTCGTTTGCTTGTGATGTTAGGCTTAATTAGGGATATTACATCAACCCAAATAACCTATGTTATAATGTACATATTTTGACCCAACATCAAAATGGACCCACTCACTTTACCGCCTCTACCCCTTTATAAGGAGTGATCAAAAGATTAAGTTATGTAACTATTTAAACTGGTTATTTCAAATTGCTCCACCCCACCAACTTAATTTTTATCATTTTCATTTTATATATAAAGGATTAATATATCAAACAAGGTCTAGAGCAATTGCTTAATAACTTTGGACGACTTTAAATTTGCCCTCCAACTTTTTGTGAACATTTTTCTCAATTTGTCTACTTATTAATAGAAAATAACAAAAAGTAGCCATTTCACATTGATGGTTATTTTATTATTTTGTTTTGACCGGTAAGAATAAATTCATGGAACCCAGATAATGACTATCAACTAACAAGACCAAGTAAAACACAATTACACTTCAAAAATCATTGGAAGATGGATTCTAATTTCACAAATGACTATCTTGTATATTAAATACACAATAAATGATGTAATTTTGACTTTCTGGTTAAATTAAGTAGTATTTACGATGAAATTGACAAGAATCTTTAACTTTTAAGATAGAAATTTGTTAGTTAAACTAAGTTGACTTTGATAAAATGGTTAGCATCGTATTAAACAATGCATTTATTAGTGGGTGTTTTTTTTCAACAATTTAAGTAGGTGTTTAGTGGTGTGTTTTCACACTCCGGAACATAACAAAAGACTTCGATGAATTTTTAAGGGAGCGGTTGGTGCACTTGATGATACTTTGATACATGTTGTTGTCTCTGCTAGTAAACAAGATTTATATAGAGGAAAGGGAAAATGAGAGTGTTATCAAAATGTATTAGCAATTTGTGACTTCAATATGATTTTTACATTCATTGTGGCGGGTTGGGAAGGGATAGCACATGATTCCAGAATATTATCAGAGGTCTTATCAGATACAAATGCTCCATTCCCGTTATCACCATCAGGTATATAAATTGTTTTTAAATGTTTGGTATTTTAGTTTAAGTTCTTAATTATTTATATATCTTTACAAATAAATATTATCTTTGTGATGCCGCTTATGCACACATACGAGGATTTATGGCTCCATATCATAATGTAAGGTATTGGCTTGAAGATTTTCGTAGGAATCGTGCATTGACCGATAAAGAAAAATTTAACCATGCACATGCAAAACTACGAAACATTATTGAGCGTTCGTTTGGTGTTTTGAAAGCACGGTTCCCTATATTGAAGAGGATGACACCATTTCCGTTGGTTACACAAAGGAACATTACCGTTGCATGTTTCGCGTTGCATAATTTTATAAGGAAAAAGGGTCTTAGCGATGATTTTTTACACAATACGATCAACCCAATGTGTCCTTTGAAAATTATGATATGCACGTTGATGCTGAAGAAAATGGTGTTGAAGAACATGGTACCGCATCCGATCGAGAATATATGACTCAATTAAGAGATGAAATTGCTGAGCAGATAATGGAGAATGTCGAATAAACGATTTATAAATGTAATCGTATGGTTTTATGAATATTATTGTAGTGTTGTATGACTTTTATTTATATTTTAATGTATTTCTATGACTTTTATTTGTATATTAATGTATTAGTTGTTTTTAAAGTTTAAAAAATAAATTTAGTTTAATTACCGAATATTTCAGCATTCTGCATATGTTAAACAAAACAAACAGTTTTTTTCTTGCAGACTGCAGACATTTGGTCCATCTTTTCTGCTGCAAATGTCTGCAGATGTGGTCCGCAGACTGCAGACGTTTTCCTGTAAAAAAAATAAACAACACCTAATTCTATAGGATTAAAGTTAGGGGAATTCAAGTAATTGATCTTTATAACATGTTCTTACCGTCACCTTTTACCTCTTTAGATTTACTAATTTAACCTGACCAATCTAAAAATCAAAACCATTAATCACTTAAAAACTACTAATATACATTCTTAGAACATCAATATTCCAGCAATTGACTTTGAGATGTTTATGGTCTAGTCTTCTTAGTTTTAACGAGAAGTTGAAGCCATTGTTAGGTATGGTTCTAAAAATAACAAACCTGACATGCTGGTTAAGTTGACCGGTCTGGTCAAATTTGTTTTGTAGGACTGCTTGAACCTATCTTTTAACAACATTTTTTGAATTAAATTTGGTGTTTTGTAGTAAGTCTGTAGAAATGACGTGGGTGATTGATGAATATACTACATATGTATCAACGCACAATTTTAAAACATAACAAGAGAGCGTTTGGTTGAAAGAATGAAATTGAATTTAATGGAATTAAGAAACTAGTATAGTTTTCAAGTAAAATTATGTTTGATTGGGTAATGAAATGTAAAACCCAAAAGAATATTTCACCTCAATTCCCTTGGTTGTGTGATTTCAAAATCATTCCACCTAGAGAGGGAATTTGAAATCCCACAACCAAAGGAATTGAGGGTGAAACATTCATTTGGTTTACATTTCATTACTCACTCAAATATAATTTTATTTGAAAATTATTCTAGTTTCTCAATCTATTCCATTCTTCCAACCAAATGCTCCCTAAATGTTATCTCAAACTGGCTAAACCTACTGATTTGCTTTAGTTTAATCGTTTGAATACAAACAATCTAGTTTGTTAATCAGTTTATTAAGATTCATGAACAAAATTCATATATCAGTTTCTTTTTTTTCTTTATCTTATTTATTTTTTGGATGTCAAATCCATTTAAACCTTTATTATATACGATACAAGTTATGAAATTACTCAAAACATTATTCCCAAAATCACTTAGATAGCATGAAGCGACTAACCATAACATGGGCAACGAAACCGCCAATGAAACATCAATCACAAAGCGATCTAAAATCGTGGTGAATACAAAGAAGCGTTAGAGGGACTCGAACGATTAACACCACGCAACCTTTTCAAATGTTAATCTTGAACAATAAACTAAAAGATTTATTATTGGTGGAGCTAACTTTTTTTTAATTAATGTGTTTAAATTTAAGCCCAAATATATCAACCCATTCACATACATATACTTATTTTTAAAAAAGGTTGGACTCTATATAATTATAAATAGAAGACCCAAAAATAAAGTTTTACTTGCTTTAGAATTAAGCATCATGTTGGGGTGTTAGTGTCCCAATTCGTCTCAAACGATGGACCTATTTACCAACCGTCAATGTTGTAACTAGCTTGTAAGAGAACTGTTAATTCAAATTTTTTTTAATTATACATCAATACATATGAATGTTTAGCCCCCCCCTAAAATTAAGCTACATACAATATGATATTATAATCTATATCTATATATCTATATCTATAATGTACTTATATAAAGATGAGAGGATAACAAAATTGACATTTTAGACACAATGTAAGACACTTGGACATTTAGTTCCTTTGCATTTTTTCTATAATGCTAAATTGCCCGCTAAGCATGATGTACAAGTAATCTAAGCATATTGAGCATTTATTAATGAGTTTAATCACTTTGATTAATATTATAGACTTTAAATTTCATTAATATTGACAACAATAAATTTATAAGTTACTAGATAAGTATTATCGATATAAAATATTATTTGAATTTGTATAAATATTTATTCATAGAATTTATACCAATATCATATTTTAAATGTTAAAACTAATAAAACATCTAAACATGAAGAAATATATTACTGTAACATATATATTTAAAAAAAAATAGATTGATAGATCCCAAACACCGATATCTTTGGTAAATTCTTTTTTTTTTTGTAAAATTGTTCTGACTACAATTCATTTGATCCATTACCCATCGCGATCAACACGTCCAATTTGTCATCTTTAATGTTTCTTTAGGGATGTATATGAGCTAATGATTGTGATATGATACATAAGAAGCGAATCGTCTCCATATAGTTTTATTGTTTGAGTGTTTGACCCGTATTATATTAAATACCAACCTGTTTATCCCACCTATTGAGTCTCTGTATAACTACAAAGAAACCTATAGGGCCATGATTTCTTTTGATTTTTATACATTATCATACTATATTTAAAACAAAGAGTCCATGATTGACGCTTTGATAGTTTTTTACCGTAGATAAACTCTTAAAGATCAACACTTTGATAACCACTAATAATAATTTTTTCATTACAAGATCATGTCTTACCGTAGATCATACCTCCGCATTGGATATACCTTTACGTTGAATAATCGCATGCGTTAGCTGTTTAATAGTAACTATCTAAGAAGTAATAAGTCAAAGTAATATACAAAAATCTCTAAGTGTTGCAGACATCAGACGGGTTTACGGTTCATGATTATGTATAAAATATTATAAATCTAATTCTATAGTTTATGTATACATAATTTAGTGTAAGCACATTTCTAAAATTATTACTTCTGAATATTACTCGTATTGTCACACCCCAACCTTGACGGCGGAAACATCGAGGTGTGAGGGTTAAGATCGCTCACAGCCACATAACGCTATTAATAATCTCAAATATATTATTCATAAGTTCCAAATGTATTATTACAATTAAAAGTCTCAAACAAAGAAAACATCATGCATAAAAGTTAAATGTAACAAGCCTATCCATTTATTTTTATCTAGGTCCAATCCTAGATATGATAAGCTTCAAAGAGTAGTAATCAAGTTTGAGTATTTCCTGAAATATGTTAAAAATAAAAATATCAACAATAATGTTGGTGAGATTTTCATAGTTTGCAATATATAGATATATAAAATATTGCAATTCATGTTGTAAGTTAGAGAACAAAGTAAATTAGGGATGTAAGACAGAATGCACAATCAAACCTTGACAAAATTTTACAAGTCTCAAACGTTTACAAGTATATACGATTAGCTAAGTGTACTTGGATTAACCAAGCAGGCTTGTCAGGCCCATAGATCTATGACGTCGGCAAGCTAGCAATAGTTAATGATTGTACATATATTCGACATTACATGGTAGCTACAAAGTTCAACTAACCACAACATACAGGTGAAAAGCCATAAGTTTACAAGAGTCAAACGTGTTTACAAGTGCAAAATTTATAATATAACATGTTTCACCCCAAAAGTGTAAAAATATAAAAAGGGGTATAGAAATGCTCACATGATCAATAAGTATAGAATAACGATTAATAAGAAATAATAAACAACGCTCCAACGCAAACCTTCACAATGTACCTAAAAAATATATATAGTCCAAGTTTTAAATTTAATAACAAAATAAATGTTTTAACGAGAACTAGGGTCTTGATAATAATTTGGAGACCTTTAAAAATAAACAAAACTAATTAGTGAAATTATAAGTATATATTATAGTCTATTAGCATAAAAACATACATTTTATATAGTTCTTAAAGGAATTAAAGCTTTTATAAATATATGTGGAATAAAATGTATAAATATCATGATTAATCCACCATTAAAAATGTATTGATTTAAATTGTTATCTAAAATCTAATTTATAAAAATATACTAAACGCTATATTTGTTGATAAATATTTGTTAAAGTATTTAAAATATATATAAATAACTTTACAGAAATATATGGTGTCTTTAAAAAAATTAACAAGTTCACAACTTGATCTTTATATTTTTTTAGAACAATTTAAAGTTAAACAAAGGCTTGAAAAGCCCAAAAATAAAAGTTGAGGAGGCCCGGGTTCGAACCCGGGACCTCAAGGTTGAATTACAAGGACATAACCAGTAAACCAGGGCCACAAACGTGGTTAATGTTGGTTTTAATTTATTATAAATCCAATTCAACAAATTTCCCCAATTCTTAAGAACCCTAGGATCGGGTGAATCCAAATTGAAGTTTAATTCGATTCGGTTAACATCAATAATCATGGGGCTTTTGTTCCCCATGTTAAAACGAGTGTGAAAATGTATCAATCTTACCCGATTTGTATTGAAATAAGGTTAAGAACAGTGAGAACAAGCCGCGACAGAGTTCGAACGAAATTCGTGTGCAAATGCTTATGAATCTCAAATTAACTTCGTGGATAGCTTCGAACAATGATCTTGATGCAAAGCCCTCTCTTAATTTGAGTTTAGTTTGTTCAGAAGGTGGGTTTTGATAATGCTACAGATTGCGGGTTTGAGAGAATCGACTGGAATGTTTTGTGTAGGTTTAAGGTGAAATTAGATGTTGTAATAGATTAAAGGTAGTTAAATGATTGTTTGTACTTGTTTAATTTTGATTATTATGGTGTCTTCAATGTTGAACGGTTATGCGATTGATTTCTTTTGGTTATTCGATCGTTTAGCTTGTAACCGGTGGTTTAAACACCACTGATTCGTCCATTCAAGGTCGAATCGTGTACACGAAGGGTTTGAGACGGTTTGGGATTCATAATTTGTCAAATAATGGTGATTTTGGGCGTCGCCGGAGCCGGC
>BJCM01074127.1:0-10245 GCA_018326385.1 Flaveria bidentis | reverse complement strand
ATCCAAAGTTTGTTCCTAGTGCTGATGAGCTTGCAGATATATTTACTAAGCCTTTGAACAGTGCAACTTTTCAAAATCTAGTGCTAAGGCTTGGTATGCTGCAGCTGGAATAAAATGACTACTACTGATGCTCTCAAATCATAAGTATTGTTGAGCATTAGTATACCATAGTCACAAATAAGTACTGATGAGTTATTTTGTCTTCAACATCTCTTATAACTACTGGTGTGTTATAAAGACTGAAGACTAAATTACTTAAAGTACTTAAAGAGCAACATATATGTAGGCCTTACAACATATTTTGTTCGATATCAATAAAACAATTTATATTTTCAGTAAACACTTACATATTGGACACACAATTCTAATTATATACAAAGACAACTCTCACACAATTGATTTACGACATGATGGAAACAAAAGCATCTCCCTGTAAGCCATATAGTTGAAAAGGATGCTTAAAGACTTGTCAAACCGAAAGTTGTAAGGAATCAAGTTGAAACGAAATACCACTTTATTTGTGATGTGTGAAACATATTTGATTTCATAAATTGTATAGAACCAACGTGGGATATCCACACAAAAGCACTATAGTAGCCAAATGCCCTTAAAATTAGTTAAGGAATTGGAAGCATTACTCTATATGTTAAAAAAGAAAGCAAATGAGAAACGTGTTTCCTGTGTTAGTAAAATGGTCTCAAAAAATTCTAGGATTTGCATTTTATAGCCTCCTTTAAATGTTGATAGACACTTAAATAGATATTGCAGGACCGTTAGAAGGGATGATGCACTTTACAACAGTTCTTTAGAATACTTAACAGATCAAATATGAAACTAGTTAACTAAAGTAAAGGATGCTAAGAACACAAGTAAATGAGAGACAACAATATAGCAAGCAAAACAAGTATTTTGTTTTCAAGAATGTTGTATATTGCTTCTCAAGTTCTATTACAAGGTGTTACCAAACCATTATGGAATGTTACAAGTACTTGAGATACATATACTACATCGTACAACTGGCCATACTTTGAAAGCCAACCAAATACACAATACTAGACAACAAAATCAAATATAGAGTCAAAAGATAGATTGCCTTTTGTCTTGTGAACATGACATGCCATAGCTCACATCTTAATATATTACAAAAAGGATTAAGTACATAAAGTAAAAAGCTCAAACTCAAGACCTCAATGTACAGTTTACCAAAAGCATGGACCTTTTCACCAACTTGTGAAAGTTGATTAGTCAAACAGATTTGCAGTGGAAAGGTAGTCCAACTTTATGGAAAAGTACATCAAATAATAGCATGTACATAAAAGTCTTTGAAAGAAATCTTTCTTCATAAACTATCTTCAGAAAACTTTGTCTTTGAAGCTTCAGAAGTCTTTGTCTTTGAAGCTTCGGAAGACTTCATATTTGGCTTCGAAAGATATTGATCTTGGCTTCGAAAGATTTTACACTTAGAATATTTTTTGTGTAAGATGTAAAACTTCCGAAGCATTTCTACTTCAATAGTTCAGTGCATGCATGTAAAGAGACTTTGGATGCTTTGAATGTTTTGAATGCATCAGAGACTTATTGGAATTATTACAAAGTCCCCCTAAGGTGATGCTACCAAAACTTTTGAAGATCTTCATCAGTTGATAGTCCTTATCATGATGATGACCAGGCCCTTCTTCATTAGATGGCCAGGATCACTCAGACTTTCATAGTATCTTCTTATCTCAAAGTGATCATGTAGAGGTAGGTTGAATAAATCTTGCCATGTGTATACATTCAAACCACCTTGATCTCTAATCACATGCCATATTTCCGGATTAGTTGTGAAGGTCCATGATAATATGGGTCTCTCAGAAACAAGAGGAGCCACTTGATTTAGAGTTGATTGGGCTGCATCTTCATGCACTTCCTCAGGTTGATCTAACTCACCCTAAGGTATGGAGGTGGATGGTTTAGACTTCTTCTGCTTCTTTCACTATGGTCTAGAAGCCATCCTCTTCCTCCTCTTTGATGACTTTAACTAAGAAATCTGGTCTGCAACACCTTGTTGATCAGTCTTGTCTTGCTTAGTTCGGTGTTCCTCGCTCTCAGGTTGAGAAGGAGAGGGAGTTTGACCCAGTTGTGGATTAGAAGATGAAGCTTGATGAGGCTCAGCAAGAGGTTTAGGTTGTGTTGTCTCGGGTTGTTCAACCTTAACCTCCACTTCAAGATGAACTTCACTTGAAGGGGAGTGTAAGTCAAGTAGCACTCCTCTTTGGATCTTTCGCTTGAGTACCCTGATGTGCTCATCCATAGTGGATAGAGATATAGGGCCAAGTCTCCTTCCGGAGAATCCATATAGCTTCAAGACGTTCATCATCCCTTGTCTGCCAGCAGACTTCTTCATGCTCTTTTGGATGATGGCTCTTGACCTTCCAGCATCTTCCCACATTTTTATTTTTATTGCTTTTTGTTCTTTGAGTACTTGAAGCTCAAGCTATTTGAGATACTCAAACTCTATGTAGTCAAAGAACAAAGGCATAAATCCAGATGCCTGCTATAGGCCTGTGGCACACAGGTAGTTGATCATATTGATCCTACCAATCTCTTTGTCTACTTGAGTTTCTTGTGGAGCCACAACCTCTTGTGCAGGACTTTCTTTAACTGGGGGATAGTGGGAACATGCTTATACAATCTCTTTTGTCTCTTCTCCTCTTTGATTTGTAGAAGTATCTCTACATCCTCTATTTCTTTCTTCCCTCTTGACACTTCCATGTCAGCAAGTTCATTAAGTTCCTCTAAGGGGAGAGATCTAATATCATCAATGTCATAGTTCTTGGTTTGCAAGTAAGTAATCATGACTGCCCTCAATTCATCATATTGAGTGTTTGGTCTGGGGGCAGCCCTTATTGCAGCTTCTATGAATCTTGCAGACCCAGAGGAACTTTCTCCCCTTAGTTTCCCCTTCCTCTATCTCATTCTTTTTAATCTCCTTAGAAGTTATTTTCCTTTTCCCTTTGTCACTCATAAACCTTTGTGACTCAGAATGGAGAGAGCTTTGGCCTTCATTTCTTGGTGTAGCCTCCAAGCTCTAGCAAGAGAATTACTGAAGGTGCTTTACTAAGGGAATGAATTACTAAAGTAGTTATAGGTGTGACAGGGCTCTCAGGCTCTACCATTGTGCCTTTAGTCAAGGTTTCCCCTTCGAAGTTAATCTTAGGGTCTGCCTCAACATCTAGTTGACCAATGTATTTCCTAATTGCCTTTGTCTCCTTCTTAGACTGGACTCTTAAGTAATTCTGTCTTGAATCCTTTGTGCCAGCCTGTCAGCTTGTCTAGATTGGCTTGGATTGAGAAGTGGCATGTTGATAAGATCAATACCTTCATAGTAGTTCAAGGTATGAAAGTTGAAGACTTCTTGATGCCCTTGAACTCTTTAAAGAATAAGGGCTCTTCTGTTTGCATCATACATCCACCCTTTGATGTAGTTGGATGTTTTTTAAAGTGGAGATGACACTGCCATTGGTATACCTTCCTCAAAAAGACTCTGAATGAAGGAGTCTATAGAGTCCACATCAATGTGAACTTGTGGAACTTGCTGAGTATGTACAGTTGCAAGTGAAGATGGTGAGTCTTCAATGTCCATGCTTTGTGAAGAACTTCCAGGTTTTGTGTTTGTGATGACTTTCTCCCTCTTTTGGTAGCATCATCCACTTGGATAGATGAGCTAGACATTAGATCAATCATATTCACTGGTTCTTGTGTTCCTAGTTGAGCTCTTCATAAAGGTCTCGGAGCTAGTTTTTCCTTAAGACAAGATATCTCAAGTTGCTGATCATTGACCTTGTTATGTAGGGTAGTCAACTGAGATTCAAGATGACTAACCTTAAAGACTAGGTAGGTGCATGTTTTTGATATTTTTTGCACCTCTAGCCTCAGATTCCCCTCCAGTTCATCAGAAGAATCATGGGGGATGAGAGAATTAGACCTAAGTCTTCTCTCTCATCAACAACATGATGTTCTTGGCAGGTTTTCCTCTGCTCATTGCTAACTTTAGTTGAAGTGTCAATCGGCTGAGTTCGAATGGTTAAGGTCTGGATGATATAATCACTTGCTGAAGTGAGAGCCTCTTCCATATGGATATTTTAAACAGGTTCAGAAGTATCCACCTCAGTAATAGGTGACTGGTGTGGGGTAGACATAGGTGACTCGGGAGCACTCATCTCTCTTTGAGTAGGGGAGGAGTAGAGAGACTCATGGTACTCACTAAAACATAAATCTTAAACAGTATAGAAGTCAAGGTTGGGAATTGGGTGGTTTAAGTCTAGAGGCTGGGGATGGTAATTGTCCCCTAAAGGTTGTTCACCTGAGTGTTGAGTCTTAGAGTGAACGCTTAATGTTGTTGGGCTTGTGAGCTCATCAAGCTGAGCATGAGGAAACTTAACACTAATCTTTGAAGAGATAGGACTGGTTTGCTCCTCAGGAGAAGTGGGAGCTCTAGTATCCACTTCATCCTGTATGGGTGAGTGTACGGGGGCCTGCACAGACTCAATAGCTTGATCAGGGGTTCATTTTGATTTTCTTTTGTAAGTGTGGGTGATTTGAGGCTTTTTTGGTGGTTAAGAGGTAGAAAGTGTGGGTTCAACACTAGCTTGTGCTTCTAGGTTGTCACCTTGAGCAATGAGCTCTAACATTTTGGGGACAAGGGTTGTTTCTACCCTAAAGAAGCCTACAGTTGGCTTCTTCAAGATTTTAAAGAAGCCGGGCTTCATCTGTCCCAATTTAAGAATATTACCTGTTTCCCTTAGCTGTGAGCCCAGTTCACAGTTGAGAATTTATTGAACATATCTAGGAAACATGTAATACTCTAAGGAGTCTAAGTTTGCAATTAAATTTGTTTAAACAAACTAAGAGTACCTGAACTTGACCCCCTGAACCATTCCATGCACTATGAAGGAGAGATCCTCAGAAATCTGGTACCACCCTCCATGCTTGTTGGACAAGTTATGGATAACCACATGAAGCAGGTATTTCCACTAGGATGAGACCTTCCTTTGCCTAAAGGTCTTTACGAAGAAATATCCTTCATAGCCCATCTGCTCAAAGGAATGATTTACAACCTCCTTTGGGAAGAACAACTCACCTTCTTCATCATCCAGCTGAACATGATTGTTGATGATGGCTGGAGTGATGAAGATTGTCCTCCTCTGTACTATGGCAGACAATGCCTTCTCCCCATCCATAATGATGTCTTGGTAGGTCTTCCAAAATTCAAGAAAGTGATCCTCATAAAGAGTAGGATCAATGGTAAGGGAGGTGAAGTAGTTTGACAGAGCCAGAAAACGGCAAACCTCTGAGAAACTATCTTCTTTCCAAGAGTTCAACAGAGCAACTTGGTTGTGTTGCCTGTGAAGTTGCATGGAGAAATCAGGGTTGTTTTTGAGATTTTGATTAGCCATTTTAAGAATCTTAAGGCTGAAGGAAGAAGAAGAACAAAGGCGATTTGGGAGAATTTAGGTTAGAGAAATAGTGCAAATAAAAAAGATAGTGAAAGAGAGGGGAAATGTTGGGTTTATATGTGAAAAGGATCTGAGAAAAGTTAATGGAAGTGGATAAACTTTGAAATCCGGAAGTCAGTCCCACCTCTAAAAAATTAGTTTTCTTTTGCCCAAAAAGTAGTTTTCTTTTGCCCAAAAAGTAGTTTTCATGGAAGTCGAGAAATCTTCCAAATGTTATTTTACTTCGAAACTTCTTGAATCAAAGGCTTCGAAGGATAATTGACTTCGGAAGATGTTTCAAAGAATTTTAAGAATTTTGCTTCGGAAGAGATTTAGAAGTTAGATTGTTTATTCTAAGAAAAATAAAAACTTCCAAAACAAAATTGCTTTCAGAAGAAAATTTGTCTTATAAAACATGCAAGTATTTAAGTTGATTTTAAGCTTCGGAAGATATTTCATAAATTTCTTCTGACGGTAAAACTACTTAAGTAGATATTTGTTTGCTAAGACATAAGTTTTTACGAAAAGGTAATTTTAAATCTTTTGAAGGATAAATAGATCAAAATTTTCAAAAATCTAAGGATTGTCATTTAAAAAGATTTTAGACCCAAAGAGAACAAGGGCTTATGAAGGTGATGAAATAGACAACTTAGGACACACATGTTTTAGAAATAATATGATTAAGTTTTAAGAAAAACTACTCAAAGTTAATCATCCCAATAGCTGATACAAGATATTTGAATCTTTGTTCATCAAAAGCTTTGGTAAATAGATCAACATATTGTTCATTTGTGTTAACTTTGACTAGTTCTATTAATCCCTTTCAAAGTTATCTCTAATCAAATGATACCTGATATTGATGTGCTTTGTCCTTGAATGCTTCATAAGATTTTCTATGATTAAGATAGCATTATTGTTGTCTATGTGGGTGGGTGTCTCCTTAAAGTTGAACTTATAGTCCAGCATCTGATTTTGAATCCAAAGCACTTGAGCACAGCAGCTTACAGCAATAATGTATTCAACCTTAACAGTTGATGTAGATACATAGGATTGTTTCTTACATTGCCAAGTGACTACCATTCCACCGAGAAATTGACATCCCCCTGATGTAGACTTTGTAGTCTTGTTGTAGTCACCAAAGTCAATATCTTTATAAGCATACAAATTGAAGTCAGATTTCTTTGGATACTAAAGGCCAAGTGATGGAGCACCTTTGAGATATCTTAGAATTCTTTTGATAGTGATTAGGTGTGACATTTTTGGGTTGGCTATATATCTTACACAAATACATGTGGCAAACATGATATCAGTCCTGCTAGCTTTTAGGTACATAAAAGACCAAATCATTGCCCTGAATAGATGCTCATCAACACACTCCCCCTCAAGATTAGGTCCAAGGGAGTAGTCTCTTGAACATACTTTGACTGACTTATGAAGATGCCATTTTTATCTTGCTTCACTTGAATTCCTAGAAAGAAACTGAGTTCCCCCATGGCACTCATTTCAAACCTATATTTCATCAGCTTTTCAAAGTCTTTCTAGAGCTTTGAATTAGTTGACCCAAACATAATGTCATCCACATATACTTTAACTAGCATGCCATTTCCTGTTCCTTTGATGAAGTGAGTTCCATCAATAGTACCCTTCTTGTAGCCATGTTTTCAAAGATATTATGATAGAGTCTCTACCACTTCCTTGGTGCTTGATGCAGCCCGTAAAGAGCCTTATCAAGCTTGCAGACATAATCAGGATGATCAGGATCTACAAACCCAGGTGGTTGTTTAACATAGACCTCTACATCAATCACCCCATAAAGAAAAGAAAACTTGACATCAAGCTGGTAAACCTTGAAGTTCTTGGATGCAACAAAAGCTAGAAATATCTTGACAGCTTCAAGTCTTGCTACAGGAGCAAAGACATCTGTGTAGTCAATTTCTTCTTTTTGAGTATACCCTTGAACAACTAGTCTTGCCTTGTTTTTGATGACTAGTCCTCTATCATCCTTCTTATTTCTGAATGTTAGTTCTCTAGAAAGATTAACATGTTGTCTTTATGTGTCTTTTTACTATTTGTAATAGTATAGGGACTAGTTTTGTAATTTTGTTAGTTCTTTTTGTTTCATTATAAATAGCTTAGATTGTTGCAGTTAGTAGGAGACAAGAAAACTGCTTACTCACTTTCTAATTGTCTTTCCTTGATATTAATGAAACTATGAATTTGTTGATATCTTGCTTTATTTGTTTACTTTGGTTGTATTTCTTTGAATTGTGTTCATAGATCATCACAGATTGATACATTTGATCCTATCAAATGGTATCAGAGCTGTTGGTAGAGTGATCTTTGAGTTCTGTCGAACTGTCAAACTCAAAATTCACTGAATCTGTGATTAATAGACAATTCAATTGAAATTTTGTGGATTTCAGATGTGTTTCATCATTAGAAACATGTTTTAAACCACAATTTATAGTGAAATTCATCAAATTCAAGATAATTTGTTGAATTTGTGTTCAAAAAGCTCATTATTTTTTGAACTGAAAATCACAATATTGATTGATTTGTTATTGATTTTGAAAGAAATTGATGTTAGAAGAATGATTATCGATATAAAACAAGTCTAATTGGAAAGTTTCAATCCAATTCATCAACTTTTGAAGAATTTCAGAAGATAAGTTAGTTATATTCATATGAACATGATGAATGTGGCGCATTAGGGTTGAAGTTTGCTGAAAAGTTGTCTAAGTGTTAGGCGTTTGATTACTGTTTAGTAGCTTTAACACTGTTTAGACGTTTTTAGTTCAATCGTTTGACTACTGTTGAAGAGAAAGTCCAGACGCATCATCATTGTTTAGGCTTATTACAACTGTTTAGACGTTTGACAACTGTTGAGGCGCTTTACAACTGTTCAGACGTTTCACTACTATTCAGACACATCAACTTAGGCGGTTTGGAAAAAATTTCTAAGGCAAACCCTTAGACGTCTCTTAACCTAGGCGCATTAACTGTTTGGACGTTTGATTACTGTTCAAGCGCATCACCCTTGACACTTAGAATTCTTTTAAGAAAATTTTTCAAAAACTTTTTCATTTCTTTTTTTAATTCAAAATATAAGAAAAAAAACAAAAATATAAGAATGGTGAAATCAGAAGATTCTGAAAATAGAGTTCCTAAACTTAAAAATAGAGTTGATTTCAAAAATTGATCTCTTAGGTTAAAACATCACTTAAATTCCATTAACACTGATCTTTGGAAATCCATAGAGAAAGGACCATACATTCCTATAATCACTGATGGACCTGACACAAGGTTTGTATACACTAAAGATTCTCAAGAACCCTATCCTGAAGATGGTCTTCAAGAAGATGATTTGAGAAGAGTAAAGAATAATGTCAAAGCATATTCCTTAATGTGTAAAGGACTACCTCTGGATCTTGCAAGGCTTGATGGACATCAAACTAGATATACCACGTATAAAGCCTTAAAGACCATTCGTGAAGGAGGCAAGGAGATTCAAAATCTCATGAAAAAAAAGTTGAAAAGGCAATTAGAACTGTTTCAACATTTGTCTGGGGAAACCTTAAACCAGATGAGAATAGATTTGTTCAACATACAACTGAGATGTCAACAGCTGGTATTAAGCCTGATCTTGAAGATCTAAATCTTAGACTACTCAATGCTTTACCCTCATCATGGAAACAAACAGTAACCTTACTAAAGCATATTGAGATGTTCCCTATGGATCTAGATCTACTTATTACCAAGATTGAGTCAGTAGAAATTGATGAAAGCTAAAAGAACAGATCTTTTTTCAAGCATATCAGTAGAAATTTATGGCTAGTTTTCAAGCATATCAAGGTAGCCATCTAACTCAATTAGATCGTTTTTGAAGCATTTGTTTGAAATGGATCCTGAAGATGTTGAAGAGATGGACTTAAACTGGCAGATGGTGATGGTTGCTTAGAGGACACAAAAACACTCATATGTCAACAGGAAGTACAAGCCAAGTGCTAACAAGACTGTTGGATTTGATAAGTCAAAATCAAGGTGTTTTAACTGTAACAATTATGGACATTTCTCAAGAGAATGCAAAGCTTCAAGGAATAATAGAGGAAATGTTCAATCAAGTTCTAGCAATCAAAGGTTTCAACCAGCTCAGAAGACTTTTCAAAAGCCTTATTAAAGTCTTCCTATGCATGAGCTTAAAGATGAAACAAAATCATCTGATGAAACCAAGAAAGCTTTAGTAGTCAGCATTAAAGATGGTTATGATTGGATTGCATATGCTGAACAATTTACTAATGAATTAACATCAAGCTTATCTCTTGTTGCAAAAATTCAGGGAGAAGATTGGTCAGAAAATAATTATCCAAAGGTGGAAGGTAAGAATGAAGAAGATGACTATGATTGGAGTGACAAATCGGATCCTAAGGAGGACACAGATGAAGTAGCTCTAATGGCATAGTCTGATCAACCTAAGGTTGACACTTCATCTTCAAAATCTAAAACCTTATCTCAAAAATTTCCTGAAATACCATCTGAAGTGAGAGAAAAACTATGCACAAAATCATGCTATGAACATGTTGAATACTATAGAACATACTCATATAAAATCTGTGAGAAACTAAAACAAGAAGAATCAATGCATAACAAATTAAAATCTGATCATAAAACAGCAGATCAAAAGATTATCTCTCTTCAAACTTCATGGAACAAAACACTAAAAGAATTAGAAATTGTTTCTAAACAATTGGAAGAGACTATCAAAAATCTT
>BJCM01074119.1:0-10244 GCA_018326385.1 Flaveria bidentis | reverse complement strand
TTGTTCTATTTTGGTTGTTATGTCTTGTTGGTAGCTTGTTCAAACACATATGAATGATCCTATGCTCTTGGGTTTGTTATTACAAAGAAAAGAACCTTAATTTTTCAGATTATGAATCATATTATTAGGGCTTTTATCCGCTGTGTTTTCATGTTTAAAATGGTTAAACAACTTTGATTTTGGTCTATCAAACCCATCACCTTTCACACAAGGAGTGTGCTTATTGAAGGTCATATTAGCTGACTCCTAAACTATTCTAGTTCTGAGATTGTATACTCTATAAGCCTTATCTTGGGAAGAGTATCCAATGAAATGTCCATCATTTGATTTCTCATCAAACTTGGCAATTTGATCTTGTGTATTCAAGATGGTGCAAGGACATCCAAATGACCTAAGAAAACCAATGAAAGGTTTCCTCTTATGCCAAAGTTCATAATGAGTCTTACCATGTGTCTTAACCACTAAAACTCTGTTCTACAAATAGTAGGAAATGTTGACAGCCTCTGCCTAGAAAGTGATAGGCAGTTTAGAGTCAGACAACATGCTTCTTGCAGCTTCAATAAGTGTCCTATTTCTCCTCTCAGCAACACCATTTTGTTGAGGAGTTCTTCGAGCATTGTATTTTCTTGTAATACCCTTTTCATCACAAAATATATCAAGGATTTGGTTCTTATATTCAGTTCCTTGATCACATCTTATGGTTTTGACCTTATGATCAGATTGATTCTCAATCTTTAAGATGAAGTTCTTAAGAATCTCAGGAGTCTCATCCTTATTTCTAAGGAAGATTACCTAAGTGAATCTTGTATAGTCATCAATGATCACCAAACAATAAGAGGTCCTTCCTAGACTCATTGCACTAGTGGGGCCAAAAAGATCCATATGTAATAATTGTACGAGAATAGTGATGGAGTTTTTTTTCCTTTGGCTTGTGAGATACCTTATGTTGCTTCCCTTTAGGCATGCAACACAATGGTCATCACTTGTAAACTCTTTCTTTGGCATTCCAGTTACCAAATCATTCTTAATTAGTTTATTCATGTTTTTAAAGTTTACATGGCACATTCTTTTATGTGAGAGGAAAGACTCATCACTATTGGCTTTAGATAGAAAGCATGAAACTTCTCTTGAAGGAGATGTTTCTTGCAAATCCATCTTGTACATGTTCCCCAACCTAGGGGCTTTGACCAGGATATGCTTATAAGGAATGACCACCCAGACCTGAGAACAATGCACTCATGCTAAGTAAAGAGCATGTTATGACTCTGATCACAAAATTGAGATACACTTAAAAGATTATATCCAAGCTCATTGACAAAGTTTACCTTCTCAATGTTGAGCTTACCATTTGTGACCCTACCCCTTGTTGTTATGTAACCACCTACATCTCCACCAACGACAACTGGTCCTCCATCAGTTTTCTCAAATTTTTGGTGTAGTAACCTATTTCTTGTCATGTTCCTGGAGCAACCACTATCAATGATCCATACATTTTTGTTTGTCTTGAGTTGTTTCTGCACAAAAGAGATGGTTAGTTACATTTAGAAACCCAAGCCTTATTGGTCTTGGGCTTATCAATAGAAGTTGAAGACAATAGAACATTAATAGATCCTATAGTCATGTGTTTGAGGAGCATTTGCTGATGTTGATGGAGAACTTTAAGTCATTTGGTCTTTCTTTGTCTTCCACACCACCTTTGGAAGCTTAGACTTGACCTTCAACACTTCAGAAGTTTTGATAACTTCGAAAGTTTTGATAACTAGACCTTCGGAAGTTCTTGCTAACACTGCAACAGGCTTTAGTGCTTCGAAAGCATTCCTTTCTTCCGAGACCAAATTTTCTTCCAAAGGCAATTTTCCATTTGCATTGATATTCATTTCGAAGCTTCTGAAGGACAAAGATTTTCCTTCCAAAACATGCTTCTTCTTGAAACTCTTAGAAGTCTTTTTCTTAGTTATATGGATAGTACCTTTTGGATTGTAGAGACAATCCTTAACAAGATGTGAGGTACTCCTATATATGACACAATCCATTTTCTTCTTTCGAAGAGCTTTCCTTTGAGAACAAGGCTGAACTTGATCACTTTCCTTCTCTATTTTCATCTTTGCAAATGTAGTGGCAATTCCTTTAGCGTGAAAACTACCTTTGGAGCTGGATGGTTCAGGCTGTGTAGTAGTGGTACAAGACTGATCAGCCTTCTTCTTATTGCTAGGATGAGTTGGACATGAACTAGAACTCTTGGTACTAGACTTTAAGTTTGTGTCTTCAGTCTTAACCAATTCAAAACTAGCAGAGATAAATACTTGATTCTGCTTAGAGTTAAAAGTGGCCTTGATCTCTTGAGCCTTTCTTGCCTTTCTCTTGATTTTCCTGATCAAATTCTTTCTTTTTGACTTGGTCATCCCATCCTTCTTACTCTCCTCAGAAGGATAGTGACCCTTATTAGAATGCTCTTCTTCACGCTTCTTAGAGGCATCCTTCACTATCTCTTCTTCATCCACTTTAGTCATGGGGTCTATAGTAGAAAGCTCATCTTCACTAGATCCCAGTCCCTGCTTATTTTAATAACAAACTTTTGCATGCAAGGAGGAGGATATGATGTTTTTGAAGGTGTTTTTCTTCAAGAACATATTTTTCTGCACTGGCTTTGCTGATCACAAGCTTAGCCTGGCATTCAGTCAACTTAGTAATGGGATCTTTGATTTGAGTCTTGTAATTTGTGTGCTCATGTTTAAGAGTTGAAATGGTTATCTTTAAGTCCTCTATTTTTAACTTATAGTCATTTTCAGCTCTTTTAAAGTTAGATTTTAAGATATTCAAGGACTCAAGATTAAATCTCATCTCTAAGTTGTAGGACTTGTATCTATTTACTTAAGTAATGCATTCAGGTGTACAGAGATGTTCTAATATCTTAGCTAAATCATGGTCTGCCATTAAGGCTTGGTTTGGAGATGTATCTTCCACCTAAAATCTCCAGTCAAAGCGTCCTTCTTCAACAAAAATTGTAGCTTGCTGCTTTGGCTTCTCATTCTAGGTTGCTCTATCAGTGTAGTTTGGTCTGGGCTGTGCTTGGCCACCATTTGTCACTTGGTGCCTTGCACTCTCTTGCAAAGTGACCCATTTGGTTAAAGTTGTAACACTTTACTTTGCTTGTATCCAGCCCAAACTTTCCACTAGATGCATTGCTTGGAAACTTTCTCCTTGTCCTCTTGTAGAACTTCTTGGCTCTAAGAGTGGGGAGAACCATTTGCTGAATTATCTCCATGTATTCTAGATCATCTGGATGGATACAGTTCATATCTTCAAGGGTCAAAAGAAAGTTGCTTATGCTTTCATCAGAAGACATGAAGGCATTTGAAGAACTTGTCTCTTGGAATGGGCTTCCCTGAGTGTAGTTTTCTCTTGGTATCTCCAAGAAGGTGATGAAAGGACCTTTTTGTGAGTTGTCAAGGTAGCATATGAGATGATGTTGGGGGTTCTATGCTTTCCCTTTCAGTCAAGAAAGGCTATACTCAGTTGATTGTTGGAGTTACCAGATGAACCTTGCATGTTCATCTCCATCTAGTATCCACTAAGAATACCATACAACTCTGTCAAGGTAAGAGTCTTAAGGTTCTCAGTTCTCTTGATAACAACATAGTAATGTGTCTATAATATAGGGAGAGAGGACATGAACTTCCTTACAATGTCCTTGTTCTCAAGAGTGACTCCAACATCCATTAGAGTATCCATAATTTCAACATACCTGAAGTATTATTGAGTCATGGTTTCACCTACTTTGAAGGTGAAGTTCTAAAACTACTACTTTAGGAGATCCTTATTGTTCTCCTTGACTTCAGTTGACCCCTCATACATCAGTTTTAGTGCATCCTATAACTGTTTAGTTGTTTTGCACTTCTTGAAGCCTCTGTATATGGAGTTTTGAAGAGTAGTTTGAAGGGCTGTCATGGATTTCTAATCAATCTCAATCTTCTTCTTGTTTTCATCAAAGTAATCAGCCACATCCTTTGGAATCATACCACCTCCAGCAGCAGCTGAAAAGGTGCTTGGTATGAAAGGTCTTAAGACAACAGATTCCCACATCCTAGAGTCTTGTGACTTGATGAAACCTTCCATTCTTTTCCATCAAGTGTCAAAGTCTTCAAGAGTGATCAGTAGGGACTTTGTCATGGTTCCAGTTTTCATATTAGCTTTTGTGATAGCTGTCATTTGAAATGTTAAGTGTTTTGTGTGTGTGAGGGATCTTAAGATGGTGAGATCTTATAATCAAGAGCCTGGAATGCTCTGATACCATTTGCAGGACTATTTAAGGGAGTTATGATCACTTAAAACACAACACACAATGAGAAGAACTTGTTTATAACACTTAACAAATCAAATAGGGAACTAGTAACACAAAAGATTGTTATTATTATTATTATTATTATTATTATTATTATTATTACTACTACTACTACTACTACTATTATTATTATTATTATTATTAATATTATTATTATTGTTGTTGTTATTGTTGTTGGTGTTGTTGTTGTTGTTGTTATTATTGTTGTTGTTGTTATTGTTGTTACTGTTATTGTTGTTGTTGTTATTGTTGTTATTGTTATTGTTGGTGTCATTATAGTTGTTGTTGTTATTGTTGTTCATTTTATTGTTGTAGTTGTTATTGTTGTTGTTGTTATTCTTGTTGTTGTATTGTTGTTGTTATTCTTGTTGTTATTGTTTTTGCTGTTATTGTTGTTGCTGTTATTGTTGTTGCTGTTATTGTTGTAGTTGTTATTGTTGTTGCTGTTATTGTTGTTGTTGTTGTTATTATTGTTGTTGTTATTGTTGTTGATTTTATTATTATTATTGTTGTTGTTATTGTTGTTGCTATTATTGTTGTTGTTGTTATTGTTGTTGTTGTTATTGTTGTTGTTATTGTTGTTTAAGTTATTGTTGTTGTTGTTGTTATTGTTGTTGCTTTTATTATTGATACATCATGTTCCTAGTTTATGTTCTTAAATGTAAAAATCTTTCATTTCTTACACATATGTAATGTAAATACTTAATGAAATATGATATGCATCTTGATGTATATTTGTCTTTGAGTATTTCATATTATTATTGTATTTAGTATAATTCATATGTATGAACATCATATATAGATTTGAGGTTATTGTACATAGTTCTAAGTCAATAATGATTGAGAAATGTGTTCAACTTAGTCAGGTGGTTATTTATGCTAATGGATCATACTTAAGGACCATAGGCACGAATGAATCATACTTATGGACCAGTTGCACGACTAAACCAGGAGACTGGATCAGTCGTTTGACTGAGACATAATGAATCAACCGCATGAGTCAGTCGCATGATTGAACCATGCTAATGGTTCAGTCGTACGAATGAAACTGAAAACCTATAAATACTATATAACTCGTGGAAAAACAGGAGACTTTGAAGATTCGCAAACCCTAGCCATCCAGAGTGCCCTAAGCAGCCTATCTAACTTCATAGTTCGTTCCTGATCGATTTCTACTCAATTCTTAACGCTTGTTTCATTGTTAGATCGATCAGGTTGTCGTTCTCACTGATTGGATTGTCTATCAAATAGGATTCTACACAATTTGATCTGGTCTCACGCAGAATCCGTTAGTACTCCATACGAAAATGGTCCTAACAAATGGTATCAGAGCTTTGGCTCATGATTTTGCGTGGATTCAATTGGTGTTGGTGTTAAAACCAACGTTTGCAATCAAAAGAGTCACCTTTTTGCTTCAAAAAGTGTTTTTGACGATTGCATGTGTTAGAGTCTCAATTTTTCATCAAACGACGGATTAGGGTTTCTAGAAAATTCGTATTTTGTGTCAAAGTGTTCAAATACTCGATTTTTCAAACACAGCAGCCTTCAGTCGCATGATTGGACCATTCGTACGACTGAACCCATTCGTATACTCTCATTCGTACAACTGAACTCAGTCGTATCTCTCATTCGCATGGTTAAGCAACTCCAGTCGGTTGATTACGATCGCCCTGATCATTCGCACGACTGAATCCAATCGCCCGATTGAATTCATTCGTATCTTTCATTCGCACGAGTGGCTCATTCACATAGCTCATTCGCACAAGTGAATCTGTCCTGTTCTAAGTTTACCTAGTTTAAAGCAATGGAAGACCAATTTGCTGCATTCACTGCTGGAAAGGACTCGCGTTTCTAGAACCTTCTACTTCTGGAGAATGAGATTGGAAACCACAACAAACCACCAAAGCTGTTAACTTGGATGAATACCCATAGTGGAAACTACAGTTTGAAATCTATTTGAATGGAGTTTACCCAAACCTTTGGACATCCATTGAGTCTGGTTACATGGTACCGGTCAGTGCTAATAGAGTTAAATTGGCTTTGGGAGGAATGAGTGAATCCTTGAGGACTCTGCATAATGCTGAAAAGAAAGCATATGCCTTGTTGACTCAGTCTATACCTAAGGACATATTTCATCAGTTCTCTGAGAACAAGCATTCTAAGAAATTATGGGAGGCCTTGGATAAGAGATACGAAGGAGATACTACTTTGAAAGCACTGAAGGCAAAAGCTCTTAAGAAGGAATTTGACAATTTCTCTCTGATTGGGAATGAGAGCTTGGATGATATCATTGATTGATTCTATCATCTGATTAGTGAGTTATACACTCATGGCGTGACCACGTTCATGGAAGATAAAGTCTCTAGTTTTGCTGATGGTCTGCCAGACAAAAAGGATCCACTTGTGTCTAATCTGAGACAAAATGACACTCTTGCTACTTTATACATAAATGATTTAATTTTGAAGTTAAGGGAGGAAGAACTACATATGAAATACAAGTCAAAGAAAGGATCCTATGCTCAAAATCCTGCACTATACAATTCATTTCCATCTCCGGCTACTTTAGGTGCACCGTTACAAACGGCGTTTGTGTCTAGCTCTTCTGCTCCTTCCCAAAGCAGTGCATCAGGAACCATAATGTCAGGGTCATCTGGAACCCAATACATAGTTCCTGAGGCAAATACTACCAAGTTGAAGACCACGAATCTCGGAAATGTTACTGTGGAAGTTGCTAAAGAGCACATGGACCTTCTAGCTACTGTTGTTCAATCTTATGATGGATTAGTTGCTAGTAAGATTGGAACCTATCATCTTGCTGACGAGGACTATGAGCAAGTTGATGAATTTGAGCTAGAACGCATGGATATTATGTGGGCCTTGACTAGTGCTGTTAGAAGAGCCAAGAAGTTTGTTAAAAAGACGGGGCAAAATTTGATTGCCACTAAAGATACGACATTTGGATTTGACAAAACCAAAGTCATGTGTTTCAATTGTGGTGAAAAAGGACACTTCAAACGTGAGTGCGTAAAGCCAAAGAAAAATGGAAATCATTTTCCTACATTCAACCAACAAGACAAGGATAAGATTGGAGCTTCTTCTTCAAGTAAAGAGTATAAGGCTTTGGTTGCTCAAGGTGATGAAGGACAAGACTGGTCCTTCTAATTCGTTTCTGAGGGTGAATCAAACATTACTTTAGTTGATACATTGGATGATGGATCTGCAACTGAAGGAGACATCATAGCTGAGCATACACTTTCAGATATCAAAGAAACTATGGGTGTTGTTGATCATTTGGTTGAAGAAGAGCTCAGTGCTACAAACTCAGAATCTCCGGTCACCGAAGAGTCTGACACTGCTTTGATGGCTGATTCGTCTGATTCTATACAGGTATATTCTAAAGACAAATTATTTGAAAAACATGCATGTACTGAATGTGATAAATTTAGGGAAAGCATTGATTTAAAATTTGCTAGGTTATTAGAAGATAATGATACTCTAGTAAATGATTTACAACTCTGCACTGAAGCAAATCGTGATTTAAAACAAAATTAGTGTTGCTTCAAAGAAAAGATAGAATTGTTGGGGAACAACTAAGGGAAACCAAGGTTGTTGCCTTAAATCAATCAAATGACATGAAGTTCTATTTAAATTCTTTGGAGGAAACTAAAAAGGAAAAAACAGTTTTGCAAGTCGAAGTTGAATCATTAAAACAAAAACTGCACGGTTTGGCAAGTTCTTCTCACATAGTTCAAAACCTAGTGAAAGAACGGAATGACGGGGAAGGTCTGGGTTATAAGGTAGTACCTCCACCACATGCAATCCTTTTGAACACTAAATCTAGACCAATTCATAATAACCCAGTAACAAATCATGTGGTGTCTACTCCTCTGGTCAGTGATCCTGATTCTACGGGAAAACCTGTGAAGTCTGTCACTAAACAGAAGGATTGTACTTTGGGATCAAAAGATAAGATACATGTTGAGGATTTTGGTGATAAAATTGAAAAGATTAAATTAGGGTCAGGTTCACAAACGTCTATTTCAGAACCTAAAAGATCTAATCCAATGAATCTTAAACGTGTTAATCACCAAAATCCTAATAAAATGAAAGTTAAAGATGTTCAAAATGTCAAAACAATTAAGTTTGTTAAAGAAGATGAAACATCTAAAAAGGAAGAGAAACAAACCAACCGGACATATCTCAAACCCCGATCAAACTCAACCCCACATCAAAACTTTCCTTAAACTGTCGAAGGGAGATCCTTCTATAGTTGTGGAAAACGAGAACATATCTCTCCAAATTGTCCTTATTATCCAACACCTAAAAAGAAAATTGAACTTTTTGATGAAAAACCAAGATTTTCTAAGGTCACACCTAAGATTATTAGTGAACCTAAAGTTCAAACCATAAGTCAATCGTCTGTTTACCACAAACAGGCCTTACATAAAACTGGTATATGGAAGAAAAAACCAAGTAATGTGTCTGTTAGTGAGAACAAGAAGAAGAAAGATGTGCCCTCATCCTCTGAAGGACAATGAGTTGAGTTCATGATGTGTGATACCTCTAGGACACCGAAGGCAGTTAAGGCTTAGGTCCCAAACCTGAACTAATCAATTCCTTTGTATGTGCAGGGTGTCCGCTACAACGCAATCATTAGTACCTGGATTATTGATAGTGGGGCTTCTAGGCACATGACCGGGAATTCGTCTCTCCTTTTCAATGTCAAGCAAATTAAAGGGGGACATGTATCATTCACTGGGAAGAAAGGAGTTTACATCACCACTCAAGGCGAAGTGGGAAATGAGAAAGTGAGGTTTGACTAGGTCAACTACGTTCAACAACTGCAAAACAACTTGCTTTCTGTCTCCCAAATCTGTGATAAGGGATTCAAGTTTGTGTTTGACAACAAGAAATAATACATGTTGAAGAAGGAATATGCTATCGAGGAGGATAAAATTCTAATCAGCTTCAAGATATAATGATCGGTATGTCTTGGATCTATCAAAAGCCTCCACAACTGAGTCTATTGCCTGGTGCTTCTTGTCAAAGGCAACATAGAGAGATTCTGTCTGTTGGTTCATGTGTTCGTATTACAGTGCAAATGATATTAAGAATCGTTCAATATCCAACAAATATACTAAACAACAATAATAAAGAGGATTGAACACAATGCGCATTCATAATAAGACAATGATCAATGACAATCAATAACATAAAGAACAAGGATAATTCTGTGTATTAACTGTTTTGAAATGGTAACTTGCAACAATGATAATCGATTAGGGTTTTGCAAGCTTACCTACAATGAGGAGAAACAAAACAATATATAGCAGTTTATAGTTTCGCAGATAGTTTTGCTGTCAGTGAAACTGCACTGCCGAAACTATAGTTTCGCCAAGCGAAACAGTAGATTCGCTAGGCAAACAAAACAAAAAACTGTGAGCGAACTTATAGTTTCGCTCACAGTTTCGCTAGACTGCCAAAATACATAAATGTAAGTACTTACAAAAGGAAACTAACAAAAGACCTATTACAAGTAAAAGTAAATAATCTAAACTAAGGTGAGTCCAACCTATACATGATCTTCAATACTCCCCCTAGGTTGGAACTCACTAACTTCACTCGGCTTGATTAGTCTCTTCAGCTCCAGTGACCTTTGTTGCATTAGATTAATTTTCAGCATCTCCTGCAACTGCTCCCTCTGAAGCTTCAACATATGATTCTTTACGGTTTCCTCCTGCATCACTAGCTACATCGGGATGAGCACTAGCCCTCTCAAACTGCTTGGCCAAATCTTGAATATCCATGTTAAGGTCATCTTGAGCCCTTACCCTTTCGGCTAATTTCTTCACCTCTGACCTCACCCCTCTAATCTTGTTGGCTACATTCATAAAAAGACTAG
>BJCM01074107.1:0-23942 GCA_018326385.1 Flaveria bidentis | reverse complement strand
GGCCTTCGATGGTGGTTTTTTTGCGGTGGTGGTTCCCGGCGGCGACGGTGGCCTTCGGAGGTGGTTTTCGGCAGTGGTTTCCGGTGCCGGCCATGGCCGGTGGTGGTGGCCTTCAGTAGTTTCCGGTGGCGGCGGTGTGGAGGTGTCCGGCGATAGTGTTCCTGGGGTAGTGGTGGCCGACCGCAGTGGTGGCCGGTGGTGGTTGTTGGTGACGAGCGATCTTGGTGGTCGGTGGTGGGTGTTGTGGTTGGTGGTGTTGGTGACTAATGATGAAAGAAGGTATGGAATGAAAAAAAAAGAAGGGGGAGTGGATGGAATGAATTTGAGGGAATGGAATCAACTACGTAATGGTTTATTCCATTACCCCCACCAACCAAACATGTCTTTATTCATTCATCCTCAATGGTTCATTCCATTCCGCCCCTCATTCCTGCATACCAAACACTACCTTACGGTTGCAACCGCTTTTGTTCACGAGATTGTCCGTTTACACGGTACCCCACTATCAATTGTTACTGATCGCGATGCTCGCTTCATGACCGACTTTTGGAAAGAATTGCACCCTATTCATGGCACCACTCTTAAATTCAACACCGCTTACCACCCGCAAACGGATGGTCAAATATCCCTTACTTAACCGATGTTTGGAAATGTACTTAAGATGTTATGTGGCCGATCATCCTATACATGGGTACACTTTCTTCTGGGCTGAATTTTGGTATAACATGTCTTATCAAACTTCTCCTCAGATGACACCTTTTGAGATTATATATGCCCGCAAACCGCCTTCTCTTACTCGCTATATTCGAGGCTCTACTTCCAGTTCTGATTTGGAGGCTCATTTTTTGGACCGTGATACTGTTCTCTCCATCTTAAAAACTAATCTAGCAAAAGCTCAAGCTCGTATGAAGTCGGCTTAGGATAAAGATAGACGGGATTTGTGATATTACAGCCTTATAAACAAGGCTCTGCCGCCATCACAAATTGGGTCATCGTTACTTTGGTCCTTACCGAATTTTAGCCAAAGTGGAAGAGGTTGCTTATAAAATCGAGTTACCAGCCATTGCCTAGATCCACCCAGTGTTCCACGTCTCGTTATTACGCAAATGTGTTGGCACACCCAATACTTTGATTACTCCCTTGCATCTTGTTCATTCTACTGCTACATTAATCCTTCAACTGCAAACCGTCCTTCAAACTCACACAGTTTCTAAAGGGGGCAACCAGTCCATCAAAGTCTTATTCAATGGGAAAGTCTTACGAAAGAGGAGGCTACGTGGGAAGACACAGTCCAACTTAAACAACAGTTTCCTCATCTTCACCTTGAGGACAAGGTGGTTTCTAATGGGGGAGTATTGTCATGGATCCACTAGACCGAGAAGCTGCTAGAGAGAATATAAGCCCATAACATGCAAGAAGGAGTGAAAGAATTAAAGCGCAGCCCAAAACATTTAAGGACCACATCATGTGTGTCACATCATCCGCCCTAATATAATTAGTTACATCAGTATATTTAAAGTAATTATTAAATGATTAAGGAGTAGACAATTTATATATCTTTTTGACCATCATCTTTTTTCCCATCCCATTCTCCCAAATATCAATCCTCTTATTTCCCTGAATTCTCCATTCAATTCTATCCGTTAGTATTAAATATTAATTATTAATTATTATTACACTATATATTATTTTTATTGTGGAATAAATAATGTAAATTATTAATAAAGTTTTGACAAACCTCCTAGATTGACCTCTTCCGCGTTTGAGCTACGCGAAACCGACATACGATACAGATGCCTATATATACCCACCAACCATCCAATATCATATGTATTTATCAACATTTTCGATGCTTCTCGATCTTCTCTATCATTCCATCTTGATTTTGATTTAATTTGCGTAGGCATCAATCGATCGTTTTGATTTCACAGTTGTTACGACATGTTCTCTCTCTCGTATTTTCTCGTTTGATTATCTACTAATTTGGAGTCGAAAGCTGTTTGCAATGCCATCGAACGATGATTTTGGCTTTTAAATCTTGTTGTTCAGATGGATTTAGGTTCTTTCTCGTTTTTGGATCAATGGTTTCTTGTTCAATCACAGGAGTTCATGGCATATCGATAGGTTTTTTACTTTTTTTGGGTAATAAGTGCGAAAAATTAAGTTTAGGCCTTATCATCGGAGCTGTTGATGATAATTATGATTGCGTAGTGTTTTAGGTTTCAATTGCAAGACTATTTGCTACGCTAGATCAATCACGTTGCTAGGTGTGCGAGATCATAATTTGATCGTTGTCGATGGTGTTCTTGATTTTGGATTCCAGGTTCTTTTCGTATCATCTGCCCTAATTAATAGTTCAATTATTTGATTGCTGTTTGGACGCTATTTGATTCTGTCACACGCATCGGTATACTGGTCCGTAGGTAGGAGAAATCATGGATAGGTATTGGAACTGTATTTCAGGTTTTGTGTGCAAAGCTATTTAATGGGGCAGAACTATTGGAGAATGGAGGGTCGGATAACATAAACTAAGGAATTCGTGGTATAGTTTCTTGATTATGGTAATCTACTTAACTTTCAAGCTATCCATTGTGACGGAAAGATACAATTACTGGCTATATTTTTCGTAGCATAAACATCAAAACTTGTTGTTGGAAGAGCTTATGCATTCTTGTACTTCGATAGAGTTAGGTTTTTGTCTTAAATCAAGAGTTATCAGATCACTTCCCTGTGTGTTTGTTAGGGTTCTGTAGCAAGTGGAAAGCTGGCTAGTCATTTTTTGGGCATTCTGTAGCAATCAGATGGTTATATCTATCTTATTTTACCTTATTGCCTTAATTTTATCTTTCTATGTGTCTTTAAGAGTTCTTTTTCTTGGTAAATGGAGTGCAGTTCTTTATATTTGTTTAAGTGTTTCATGGAGCGTGGATGATCATTTACTTTGTTAGTTATTGTGTGGGAAGTTCGCTCACATTTTCTAAATCTTATTTTAAATATTTTTGACATTTTGACATCGACATAGAACATAAAAGGACGTACCATATGCGGGTACTACTCGAACGTACCTGTTTGTCGCTTATAACTGTGTGGGGTCCCTTGATGTTTTTTTTGTAGAATCTGTAGGCGTATCTATGGATCAATTTTGTCAGCTGATGTAGATACTTGGTCAGTCTTTTATCCGCAACATAAACCCTTCTTTGGTCAGTAATATTTCTGCAACGTAAACTCCCGTTTTTAAATCTCTGTTTGTACCTGTCTGGGTTTTTGGGGTCCTGGCTTAATGTGTGGAGTTGATGGTTTTACGTGCAGCGTTGGCAGAAAGAACATCAGATGATTGGACCTTTGCAGTTTTATTAGGATCCTGCAACACAAACCCCTTTTTTTAAATCTCAGTTTAGGAGTCGTGGCTTAATGTGTGTTGTTAATGGTTTTATGTGCAGCTTTGGCAGATATAACATCAGATGGTTGGGTCTTTGTATTGTGATTTTAGGTCTGATTGTTTGAAGAATCATAGAAGGATGTACCATTGGACTTTAGGTTCAGTGTATGTTGGTTCTCAAATGATATTGGTTTGTAACAACTCGCTTGTAATTGAATGGGGTGCCTTGATGTACATTCGAGATTTTATAGGGTTATTTACATAGCGGTTACACCCACCGACGAAGATGCCTTGTTCAATTTTTTTTTCTGACTTATAACCCTCCTTTTAATCTCAGTTTGCATAATTGCATCTTTCTGGTCTTTGGCAGAAAGAACATCAGAAAGGCTGGCTTGTATTTGGGTTCTTGAAAGAAAAATAGTTTTCTGTAGGTTTTGGTGCAGACCCATTAAAGCTATGGGTCTTGGTGGCCCGACATTGCTGGTCTTTTCTATAATTCTTGGTTTTGGATTTCAGGTTTTTTTTCCGTATCTTCTACCCTAAATAATACTTGAATAAATTGATTTCTATTTGGAGGCTATTTTCTTTGTCAAACACAATGGTTTGCTGGTCCGTAGGTTGGAGACATTATGGATACGTATTGGAATTCTCGTGGATAGGTATTGGAACTCTTCAGATTTTGTTGTAAAGCTATTTGTTGGGGGCAGAATGATATTATGGTTTTGTAGATGAGATAATTAAGGATCGGATAATATCATGCAAGGAATTCATGATATGGTTTCTTGATTCTGGTAATCAATTTCTGTTGGCAAGCTATCCATTGTGGTGAGAAGATACAATTACTGGCTGAACTTTCATAAAATAACCATCAATATATGTTGGAAGAGCCTACGAGCGTTGGTCATATGTCCATGTACTTCAATAGAATTTAAGTGTTTGTTTTTATATAGGTTGGAGTAATGCTTTGCTTGATAATTGAGTACTCTTCTCCATCTCCATTTCTATTTGTTTGTAAATAAAGAGTTATTAGATCATCCTTGTGTGTGTCTAGGGTTCTGTTGGATGTGGAGGGCTTGGCTGGTCATCTTTTTGGCATTCTGAAGCAATTGGATGGTTATATCTATCTTGTGTTATCTCTTATTACCTCAGTTATTATCTTCTTATGTGCCTTGAAAGTTGCGTTTGTTGGTAAAAGGACTTCAATTCTGCATATATGTTCAAGCGTTTCATGGTGCGCGGATGCATATTTAGATGTGAGTTATCCTGTATGGAAGTTTGCTGATATTTTCTTCATCTTATATTAGATTCTTCTGAGAATTTGGCATCAGCATAGAGAAGAATTATCATGTTATCTTTGTTGATAGACGATAGAAAGTTTCAGTGCAGTGATGATGGTTTTTGTGCTGCCTAAGGTGATTCATCTGGTGGGCATCCTCGCCACAACCGTCACCTAGGTTCTGAAGGGCAGTTGGTTTTCAGTTTATTGTATATGGGTCAGTTTGTGCTTCTTTTTGGTTCTCATAGGTTCGAGAAACTACATGAGTGAGCTGTCCTTGTTTGTCCAACTCAATCTTAATTATTTTGCATTATATTGGTAAATCTTCACTTTATTTAATATTTTTGGTACAAGTTGTGTGGCCCTAGTGATATACTTGCCTTTCAGGCCCAAGGAGGATTTGTGATTTTGTTGGATGTAACAACGGGAATCTTCGCTTGATGCGCACTCCCATTGAGTAGTCTTTCTACCAACTTTGGATTTTTGTGGTTTACCTTCCGAGTGCCTGGTTATGTTGCATGGACAATATGATTTTTGTGGTTTACCTTTCGAGTGCCTGGTTACGTTGCATGGACAATATGATTTTTCTGTTGTAGTTCTATAATGGTTCATATTGATTAGATCTTGATTAGTTATCTATGTTTACCGCTTTCTGATTCCCAAAAGCGTATATAATCATTTGAGGGAAAGTTGCTTGATTTGGTGACAGGTTGTAGAGTATGATCATTTTTTGCCATGTAGGGTTGTAAATTTAACAATCGGGGCTTAGTTTTTGGGAGTTATAGCACCTTGTGACACTCATGTGCGTTTGGACTTCTCTACATTACTGGTTTTTAGTTATTGTATACATTTTTATGAGGTTGATGTTTTTTCTTATAGGTTTTGTGTACTTTGCAAGGCATCAAAATCTCTTGTGGTAGGCGAGGCAAGACTATCAACTCTTAGTGATATCAAGAGACATTACGTCAATATCCTGCACCTTCTACCATCTGATTATTACAATCATTCATCCCTTTTCATCGGTGGTCTATATTTTTGTATTTACAACATGTGTTTTTCTTGATGCTCAAATGTGGTTGGTTGTTCAAAGGTCTCAATTCGCATCCATTTGAAGGTCTAAATTGCATCCATTTAATTGGCGTCTACTTATTGGTTTGATTATGTTGGTTGTTGTTGATGGCCCTTATGGATATTCTTTTCTGCGTCATGTTACTGCAGGCTCTTTATGCTTTGTTATGAAGAAGATTAAGTGATGTTGTTTGTTTACAGAATCTCTCTAGCTTGCATGAGGAGTGCTCTTCTTATTGTTTTGCTTATCCTTCAGTTTTAACTGGCGTTAGCAACCCTTGTTCCTCTTTTTTTCTTGAGGCTGCAGGAGAAGGTGATATGTTGGCCCTATGATTTGGTGGTGATGGTAGAAAGTGTTTCTGCTTAGTAAGGTGTTACCTTAATTTGAAATTCTTGGTAATCAGATATATGTCTAGATATGTGTGTGATCTAGTTTGGAAGTCATCATGATATCTGGAGCTAATGGTTCTCCATATGAACTTTGCAGAAAGAACAGGTTGTCGGATTGTTGCAGACTTGCAGATCTAACCTTCTTTTGTTGTCTCTTAGTCCATACAATGACTTGATTTTCTTTTTAGATTCCTGAAATTAGAGGGATGTGTTTGTCTGTATGTTTCTTTGATGCTGAACAATGTGTTCTTTTGATGACTGATGACCATCTACTGGTTTTTCTTTAGTTTTTTAATAATCATTTTCTCAACATTTTTGGTTTTCTGCCTCTCATCATGTTTCTATTTTGCTTTCTTGCTCATAAATGAAGTACGTATGTGGATTGATCTTGCCTCATGTGGATTGATCATGCCGGACTATTTGGGATTATTAACAAATTCTGTTGGGCTTCCATAGCATAATCACAGTAGTATTTTCTGAAGGGTTGAAGAATCATAGAAGAATGCCCATTTTACTTTAGATTCAGTGTATGCGGGTTGTCAAATGACCATTGGTTTGTAGCAACTTGCTTGTAACTGTGTGGGGTCCCTTGACGTATATTGCAGACTCTGTAGGCCTATCTATGGATTATTTATGCCAGCTAACGGTGATACTTGGTCAGTCTTTTTTCTGAGAATTAAACGCCTCCTCTTTAATGTAATTATGTGTGGTGTTAATGGTTTTACATACAGCTATGGCAGAAAGAACATCAGCTGGTTGGACCTTTGCTGTTTGATTAGTATTATGATGTCGTGTCCTGAAGGTTGTACCATCTTATTTTAGATTCAGCATATGTTGGTTTTTAAATGATATTGGTTTGTAAGTACTCGCTTGAAATTATTGTATGGGGTTTTTTGATTATATTGCTAAATTTTTAGGCCTATTTATGGAACAGTTACATCTACTGATAGGGTCAAGTTTTTTTCTTCGATTTTCACCCCTCCCTTCAATCACAGTTTGTATCTTGTTGGTCTGTGGCAAAAATAACATCAGATAGACTGGCTTGTTTTTAGGATCTTGAAACAAAAAAGTTTTTTCTGTAGGTTATGGTGCATAACCCATTATAGCTATTGGTCCAGGTGGCCTGATATTGCTGGTTTTTTCTGTAGTTCTTGATTTTGGATTCCAGGCTTTTACATACCTTCTACCCTAAATGATAGTTCTGTAATTTAATTCTATTTAGAGGCTATTTGTTTTGTCAAACATCGGTTTCTTGGTCCGTATGCTGGAGAAGTCCTGGCTAAATATTGGAACTATTCTATTTGTTTTGTCAAACATTGGTTTATTGGTCCGTAGGCTGGAGAAGTCCTGGCTAAATATTGAAACTATTTGCTGGTAATTCTTTTGTTTTGTCACACATCAGTAACTTCTTTTCTGGTAATGACCAGTTTTGTTTGCAGAGCTATTTGTTGGAAGCAGAACGTTTTGAGTTATGGTTTTGTAGGTGAGAGAATAAAGGTTTGGCTAACACCATCCAAGGAGTTGATGGTATAGTTTCTAGATTCTGGTAAATCAGTTCCAGTTGGCTTGCTATCCATTGTGGCGAAACGGTACCATTACTGGGTATATTTTTCATAACATAATGATCAGCATATGTTGTTGGCAGAGCTTATGAATGACTGATTATACATATGAACTTTGTAGAAAAAACAGGTTGTTGGATTGTTGCAGTATAATTACTATCATGTTATCTCGTATAACCTTTGTTTGTTGTCTCTTAATCCCTACAATGACTTGATTTCCTTTTCAGGTTTCTGAAATAAAGGGATTTGCTTGTCTGTAGGTTTCTTTGATGCTGAGTCCTGTGATCTTGTGATGACTGATGGCCATTTATTGGTTTTTCTTTAGTTTTGAAACAAATTTTCTCATCATTTTTGTTTTTTTTCTCTCCCATCACGTTTGTATCTTGCTCTCTTGCTCATAAATCAAAGTATGTGTGTGGATTGAATTTTTCCAGAATATTCTAGATGATTAACAAATTTTGCTGATTAATATAATGGGCTTCCATAGCATAATCACAATATTATCTTTTGAAGGGTTGAAGAACTATAGAGGCATATACCATTCTACTTTAGACTCGGTGTATGCAGGTACTCAAATGATATCAGTTCGTCGTTTGTAACTGTGTGAGGTCCCTTAATGTATCTTGCAGAATCTGTATGCCTATTTATGGGTCAATAATTTCTGCTGATGAAGATACTTGGTCAGTCTTTTTTCTGCAACATAAACCCCTCTTTAATCTCAGATTGTATCTCTCTGGTCTTTGGAGTCCTGGCTTAATGTGTGGTATTGATGGTATTACGTGCAACTTTGGCAGAAAGAACATTAGATGGTTGGACCTTTGAAGTTTTATTAGTATTCTGCAACTTAAACCCCTTTATTTACATCTCAGTATCTATATCTCTGTATGGTATTCTGCAACTTAAACCCCTTAATTAAACCAGATAGATTAGTGGATGGTAAACGGTGAAGATAAGGTTCCATGGTTGATGGATATGGTTTTCCGTGATCTCCTCGGTTGATGGATGTGGTCTTTAGTGATCTCCTTGCTGTTTTTAATCCCCTTATGTACCGTTTCTTTTTTTGCTTGATATCATGCAGGCTTCTCTAAGTTTATGTGGCCATTTGCCTTAGGGTCAAATTGTGTGTTCTCGTTGCATATAATGAGGTTGGGTTGTTGTTGTTTAACTAATAGGTTTTGAAGGGCAATTGTTTTCAATTCCTTGTATTTGGATTGTAGCAGTCATGGGCCAGTTTATGCTTAATTTTTTGTGTTTTCTATAGGTTTTAAAAATTGCATTAGTGGGTTCTTCTTGTTCACTTGTCTCAGGCTTATTTGTTGTGCGTTAGATCGATAACTATCTAATCATGACCGTGCGACATACTTTTTCTCCATACGAACTCGGAGGCCTTAGTGATATATTTGCAACTTGGGCTGAAGGAGGATGCGAGATATCATCTGACAAAATAATAGGGGTTGTCTTTTTGATTGCTCCCTCCCATTGAGTAGTCTTTCTACTAACTTTGGATTTTTTATGGTTTCCCTCTTTGGTTCCTGATATTGTTTTACGAAATATGATTCGTGCTTAGCACTTGTAGATCTTTGATTTTATATATCAGCTATAGGTGCTTTATGGGCTATATTATATTACTTTTGTGTTCTCCCAACAACTGAGCGTCCAAGGAAGATTGTTGATTTGGTGATAGGTTGTAGCGTAGCATGTTCCATTATACTGTGCGTAGGTACTTCTCTATATTACTGGTTTTTAATCAATACCGAATGCATTTTTCTTAAGGTTCTTATAGGTTTCGTGAAGATAATGGATGATTTGATCTTTCTTGTACAATATTCTGGATCTTCTGTTACATCTTTCTTCATGTTTGGTTTTACTTGTTTTGTGTACACTATTTATTCCATGTCCCCATCGGTTTTTAGGTTCTTTTCGTACATTGGACCAATGGTTTCTTCTATATCTGGAAGTATCATTTTGCAAGCCACCCGTTTTCTGTCGATCGGGTTGTTTGTTCGGGTCCACATCACAGGTACGAGAAATATGGTAGCACATTGTTATATGAGGAGTTCATGGTAACCGGTGATATGTTCTCTCGTTTTATCTTCTTCTTCTTTAAGTAATAAATTTCCCTGGCAGATTGATAGGCTTTTGGAAAAGTGGTGTGAAAATTTATGTTCAAGCATCCTTTTCTGAGCTGCTCATGACAAGTTTATATTTCATTTGCAAGACTATTTATAGACCAACCATTTCATTAGGTGTGCAAATTGTGATTTGATTCGTGGGGTTCTTAGTTAGGATTCCAGGTTTTTATCTTCTACTCTAACAATAATTCAATAATCTGATTTCTGTTTGGTGGCTATTTGTTTCGGTCAATACACGTTGGTTTACTAGTCTGTAGGCGGGAGAATTCATGGCCATGTATTGGAACTTTTTCTTCAATAATGACCTAGTTTCATTTGCAAATCTATGTGTTGGGAACGGAGCTATTGGATGATGGTTTCTAGATTCTGGTAATTAATTTCAGTTAGCTGGCTGATAATATTTTCGGCATTCTCTAGCAATTGGATGGGTATCTATCTTATTTTATCTTCTTGCTTTAGTTACCTTCTTAATAGCTCATTGTGTTTGAAGTTGATGGTATTGTCATTATAGTGCTCATACCTGGTACATATTTGTAGCATGTTATTTCACATCCTTCTAATCAAGTCATGGGTGGTTTGGCTAATTTCCCTGGGGAGTTATTGATGGTTCTCGTCACAATCTGACAGTTGGATGGACATCACTACCAGTTTCTATAAAATTTTTATCTGTTTGCTGTCAGAAATTCTGTTAATGCTCCTCATCCAGTGCGGTAAAACTTGATGTTTAGAAAGATTTCGTTCAGTGATGATGGTCTTTTATGCTTTCTAGGGTTCTCGGGTGCCCTTCCTAACAACTGTTGGTTGTTTCTTTCATCTACCCTCTTAAATTTATATGGCTAAATAGAGAGCTTTATATAAATTCATTTACATGTTTGATGGAAGAGTAATCTACTTTTGATTATTTTTGCAAGTTCATTGTGCTTGAAGCTGATGTTTTTGTCATTATAGTGCTGATATATAGTAAGTATCTGTATAATGTTATTTCACATCCTTCTAATCAAGTCATGGGTGGTATGAATAATCTCCCTTAGGACCTAAACTTGCTTGTTATTGAGGGTTTTTGTCACAATCTGACAGCTGGATGGCACTGACAATTTCTATAAAAACTATTTTAATCTGTGTGCTGTCTGAATTCTTGTGAATTCTCCTCATCTGGTGCGGTAAATGGATCTGGTCCTCAATTGCCTGCTCCTTGCTGTTGCTGATCCTCATATGTACCATTTGTTTTTGACCTTGATATCATGCCTGCTTCCACAAGTTTATGTTGTCATTTCTGTATGGTTAAACGGTGAGTTCTTGTTATTGCACTTTCATATATGAGGTTGGTTACTTGTTCAACTTGTAGGTTCTGAAGGGCAATTGGTTTTACTTGTTCATGTTTGCCAATCTCTGTCTTATCTATTGTGCGTTAGATTGGTAACTATCTAAACCATGACCCCCGCCACATTCTTTTTCCCCGTACAAGCTGGGTGGCTCAAATGATACTTGCAACTCCGGCAGAGGAGTTGAGATCTTGTCAGACACAATAACGGGAATTGACTCTTGTCAGACATGATAATAGGAATTTTCTCTCTGCTGCGCTCTTCCATTGGGTGGTCTTTCTGCTTTCTTTACATGGAAAATATGATATGTGTGCTGCACAGGTCCTTGATTGTACATATTGATAAAATCTTCATGAGTTATTGATTATTTTTGTGCTCTGTTGCATTACCTTTGAGTTCCCCAACATCAGATGTGGCCCTCGGAGGTGAAGGTAAATTGTTTTGGTGATTGGTTGTAGTATATGATCCGTTCTTCCTTCAGGGGTAAAAAATTAACAACTTGGGCTTCATTTTTGGATGTGTGGCACCTTGTACCTTTCATTTGCCTTGGTACTTCTCTATATCACTGGTGTGTAACCTGTATTATATGTATTTTCTAGGTTGATGTTGTTTCTTATAGGTTTCACGAGAACAATGGATGATGGGATCTTTGTTGTATAATATTTGGATCTTCTGTTACATTATTATTCATGTTTGTTTTCATTGGTTTTTACCTTGGGAGGCATCTGAATCTCCTGTATTCTGTTTATGTGCCCAGATGAACCAGGTGACATCAACTCGATGATATAAGGCGACCTTGGTTTGTTGGATAACATGCATCCTTTATCTTTCTTTATTGCCATGTGAAGTTGTTTGCGTGAGGTTTACTTTGGCGGGCACTTCGTTGACTGGATAGTGTTCATTGTTGTTGATGATCCATATGAATATTCTTTTCTTCACCATGTCATTGCAGCCTTTCTAATGCTGCAGGCTTTCTTATGCTTTGCTAAGGGAAGATTAAACAATGTTGCTTTGTTTGTAGGATCTGTGTAGAGCTTGCATTGTGATTCTTGCTGGATATGTGATTTTATGCCCATCCCTTAGTTTTAGTTGATCTTAACAACCCCTTGTTCCTTTCTCTTGCAAGTTGCAGGACTTTGATGTGATTTCTACTTGCTAAGTCTATGGAAGTTCTTGTTACTCAAATCACCAGCTGTTAGTATAGGTGATTGTAATTCTGGGTTTGATCCTTTGCAAGGTGTAATGTTTATCGAAATACTTAGTAATGGTTACAAACTTTGTAGAGAGAATACATGGTTACATTTCGGTAAGTATCATGCCATGTTCTTAAACCTTCCTTTGTTGTTTCTTAGTCCATGTGGATGGTCAGTGACTATACTTCCTTATTAGGCTCGTGAAATAACAAGGTTTTGTTTCATCTGTAGGTTCCTTGGGTGTTCAGAACTCTCTGATCCTGGCTTCTCGATGACCGTCTATGAGTTTTTCTTTAGTTTGACTAATCATTTTCTTAGCAAGTTTGGTTTTCTGCCTTCCTATCGTGATTCTATCTTGTGCTCTTGCTCATAAGTCCTAACACTGTTTGTTTTGTGATTGGATATTGACCTTGGGGGACCTTAAATTCAATGAAGCAAAGTAAAAAAGCAGTAGTTTTATTTGGGACAATTAAAAAAATATGTTGATTAACATTATGGGTTTCTTAGCACGATCAGATTTATCTTTCTGGGTTGTTCTACAGCTGGCTTAGATATATCAGTTGTAGATGCTTTGTTGCGCGTTGTTACTTTTGAATTCGATCAACAGATGTGACCCTCGGAGGAAGGTTATTTATTTGGTGATAGGTTGTCAAGTATGATCTTTACTTCTGGGGATCGTAAATATAACAAATTGGGATTAACTACTTGGATGTGTAATACTTCCACATTCTTGTGCCGTGGTACTTCTCTTACTGGTTTATAATATGTTCCATATGCATTTTTTAGAGGTTGTTTATGAAGTAGAAGAAGAATGTGAGCAACATCAATCTTGCCTGAATATTTGAGATAGCTAAACAATATCCATTGATTAATATAATGGACTTTCATAGCATAATCGTATCTATCAATATGGGGGTGAATAGAATGCTGGCTTAGACATATGCCTATGAATATTGTTATCATTTCATTTTGTAGCTTATGAGATTCTGTAGGCTTATCTTTGAGCAGTTGTGTGTGCAGATGGAGATGCCTTTGGTCCACCTTTATCCAGCGACTTTTACATTTCCCTTATTTAATTTCATTTTTTAACTTTCTACATTTTTCAACTTTCTAGTCTTTGGCAGAAAAACCTCAGATGGTTGGACCTTCACAAGTAACGTGCATCGTAACATTCCAATATTCGAATAATATCATCTCACATCTTGCAACTTTCTTGAAACAGATGGCTTGTTTTTTCTGTAGGTTGTTTGGTTCACAACCCACTAAAGCTATGGCTCCACGTGACTTGATATTGCTGTTTTTTTTCTAGAAATGTTGTGAACATATTCTTCTTAGCTATATTGATTCTGTTTGGGCTCTGAGGGGGACATTGGTTTTCATGGTCTTTCGGCTTTTGTGTTGGGGATTATTTTGGTCCTGGGGCTTGCTCATGGCAGTGAAACTAGAAGCGTTATATAACTTCTGTGTTGTACTTTTTTGTTACAAAATAAAACGAGTTTTTAGGAAATAGAAGTAAGCATCTATAAGTTTCATGTGGTATATTTACTTTGAATTTATTGCATTGGGTTCTAGCCACTAGGTACTTATTGTCATGAATTCTTCTGGTAACTTCTGTCTTCAGTAATGTCATTTCTGAATTCACAAAGCCATTTGTTGTGGCGGAATGATCTGATTGTGGTTTTGTAGGTGTGAGATCAGGATTAGATATCATCCAAGGAATTCATGATATCAGGTTCTAGGAAGTTAATCATAATTTCAATTGAAAAGCTTTATCCATTATGGCATAATGGTAAGATTATTGTTTCTGATATCATCTGAAGAATTTATGATATCAGGTTCTAGGTTATTTAATTACCGTTTGTTTTGGAAGTACTCATTACCGTTTATGATTATTTGAGCTTCAATGGAAAAGTAATGTTGATATAGATGTTAAGTGTGATGTCAGGTTCATTTCTTTTATATTTAATTGAGCTTCAGTGGAAAAATAGTATTGATCTGGATGCTAATCCTCATGTCAGATTTTTTGGTTTGTTGGTACTTGGATCTACTTTCCGTAACTTTTCCCCTTTGGTATTAACTCAATCTTGGTTGCATAGCTCTTTCTTTTGGCAGATGGCCAGGAATAGTTTATAGGTCCCAGAAATTGGGTTAGAGTACCATCACTAATGGATATATAATACCATGTTTTGGATTTTGATATTTGTTTCAGTTTGAAAGGTATCTAGTATGGTGTCTTGGATGCATAATTTAAAACTTAGGAAGGTTGTAAGTTATAATTGGGTTTATTTTACATAAATCTAAAACTTAGTTCCCTTCTTGGCTTGTGTTTTTTAGCGAAAGTCAAAGTTTAGATGGTCGACATTGTAAAAACTCTAAAAGTAGTAGCCAAAGTAATCTGAAGCCTTGTTTGAGACCATCTAAATGATGACTGCACCAACTCTTTAAATCTGATGGGTCGACCTCTTCTCACTCACATTTAGATTATCAATTCATTATCATCACTCCCATATCCCCACCAGATGAGACTTTGCTCAATAAGTTACAACTATTCAATACTTCGAGTAAACAGTCTACTTCCATGTCTTATGGGAAGGCAATGTCACTGTTTCGAAAATACTAGAATATCCAGCCTATCCAGCTACTTGTGCAACAGAGACTACTGCCAGGCCTGCCCACTTCTCCCCTGATGACTGACTCTCCTGAAAAAACTGTGGTCACAGCATGGACTCCTCATCAACTGACTCGGCAGGGGATTCATTCTCTTACTCATTGCCAACCAGTTCTTCCTCTGCCTTGGCATAAACAGAGCTAACTGTCCTTGAGACTACATCTGGAACATCCCTATCCTTCAATCGATACTGCATACATTACTTATGTTCACTTGTTCTTATCTCTCTTGCTTCCTGTTTAGTTGGTTTTTTGGGGAAACCAGATTCATAGTTGATTTCTGAGTTTTTGGAAGATGTAAAGAACTACCATAGTGGTCATTTCTGTTCTGAACCCTTTTTCATATTCTGACCATCTGTCACCTTCTCAAGGTATGTGTCTATTTCCCAAGTTTCGTCAACTGTTTTCTGAAACTGTTTAGACTTTGATCGATTTTTGTGAATTGATTTCTGTTAACTGTTTAGTCGATTGTTAGATAGTGTGAAACTATTTAGTTGAATTCTCTTAGGTGCTATTTAGTTATGTCATTGTGTGAGACTGTGAATGATTATTTAGAGAACTAATTATTTGATTCCTATTAGGTGTTAATGTGTTAATATAGATTCTAAATGGGCGAGACTTGTTTATTAATTAGGTGCTAATTTGGCAAGACTGGTGCACTACTTAGATGTCAGTTTGAGCGAGACTTGTTTAGTAATTAGGACTTGTTCAATAATTAGGTGCTAATTGGGGCAAGTTTGTTCAGTCATTTGGTGCTAATGGTAATAATGATTGGAACATTATATAATGTTTAACTAGGACAAAATAAAACAACAAAATATTATCGATTTGTGAGCATGGATCGAGTTAAAAATGAGATTGATGAAAAAATGTTGTTTCACATTATTTGTTGAATTGTTATATAATTTTTTTAAGATCTACAATGTCAGAATGATTGAATGGGTTAGCTATTTTGCCAATTACAAGAGATGTTTATGTAATTTCTATTAAACAATTTGCATCTATGAAAGCTAGAAATATGAACTTAATCTAAATTATTTACACGCATACAAATGGTATATGAAAATACAAAAAAAGGTTTTTAACTCCGCCAACTATACACCTTTTGGTTTATTGTTGCCGGTCCCAAGCCCGGATAAAGGAGGAGGGTTTATAACATGCCTGAAATTTTAGTTTGCTTTGGCCTCAGAACTCAGAACTCTGCTGCAGGGTATTGTAAAACTTCTATGTTCTTTTATGCTTATGCTATTCATCATTATGTTACTCACCTATGCTAGGTTTATAGTTCTGATCTAGACCTTAAAAGTAAAGAAGGGACTGTGAGGACTTGGTGGACAATAATTTGATTCTTTTGCCTACTTGCCTCACTTTCCACTGAGAAATCTTTTTTATTATTTCAAGTTCCTGTTTCCTTGCATTATCAGTATGTTTCTTGTTCATTTGTAGGCCTTAATTGAACTCATCAATAAGAACATGAGCAGGTATGTAGTTATTCAGTTCTTTATTACATTACTGTGAGTTCTTACAACAACAGGTATGAGCAATGGTTATATTCTGACTTTGGAATGTATTGTTGATTATGATCTTTCTGTCTTCTGGGTGTGTGAATAACAACATGGCCCTTGCATGTGATTGTGCCTTGGTATATGGTTTAGTTACCGGCTCTTAACCTACTGTATGAATATATATTATGCTTCATGATTGTTTTATAGGTTATCGACAGAATAATGGGTGATTGGATCTTTGTTGTATGAAATCTACTGTTCTGTTGGTTTTTGTGTACATTGGGAGGGTCTATACAGATTTTCTTGTGCTTTGTTAGTGGGAAGTTTGAGAAATATCGGCTTGTTTTGTTGTTTCCTGCAAGTTGAAGGGGATAGTGATTTGATTTACTAAAGTTTGTTATTCTTTTGGAAGTTGTTGCTGCTCAAACCAGTGTTTGCATCTGGTAATACTGTCTGTGGTGTGTTTGATTTGTAAGCCATGTTCTTTTTAATTTTGTGAAGCTAAATTTGGTGACTGGTAAAAGAAATTGAAGGGCATTCTGTCATTCAGAATTACATTATTTTTCGACATTCAGCGTCACACCCCATGAAAGACAAACTTTAACTAGTCAACTCATGTGTTGACGACTACTAAGCTACTTATTTCAGGATAACTTTCATTTGTATTATTTCAACAAATTTTAAAAACCATGTCTTTTTCATTAACGCTTATATTACAGGTATAGGATTTGTAACGAATAAACATGCTTTCACACATATTAATACTTACTCGTTTACTAAAGTCGCTGGTTAGCCACTGACCACTATTCTCATTTTCATATTTCGCCCTCTAAACTTTCTAAGTTTTTAAACTTGACCTTTTAATTTTGTAAAGTTCTTTTAGTCACAGCCTCAACTTTGTAAACTTTCTAAATTGACCCTTTAACTGTATAGACTTCGAATTTTAACCGACAAAGCTTCACTTAAATCTTTAACTTTTTGATGTTTCAACATAATCCGTTTAACTATATATAATATACGTTTTTAATCTATTAGTTTTTTCCTTGATTTGAGTTTTATTAAATAACTTCTGTTTTCTTAAATTTTATATTTAAAAAAAACTAATTTGTGATTGTATTTAAATTTTCTTTTTTTTTTGCATCCCGGTATAAAATAGGGTAGTTTTTGGGATTGTACGTTATATCAACTATTTTTTCGTTCGAGTTGCCACAACTTGTACAGTTTTTTTTTGTAATCAACCACGATGATGTCATCGTTTGTCTAAAAACAACTTGTACAGTTTTTTTTTTTGTAATCAACCACGATGATGTCATCGTTTGTCTAAAATTTATTTAGTGATTTTGTTTGTTATATAAAGTTATAAATATTACCATGCGTCTTGTTGTAACGGATGTATATGTGACAATTTCATTTTTCACATAAAGTTTCGAATGCTATGAACACACGTCAAAGTTTTGTTTTTCTTTTATAGATCAGCTCGCCCAGGTTGTCAGAACGTTTTGATGCGAAACATTTTAATTGTTTTGAGGGTTTCGTTGCAACACATGGTTTTTCTTTACATCTCATAATTCTTATGGTACAACGACTAAGGAGAGTCTACCGGATAGAAACCTGCTTTGAATTCCTTCACTCAATAGAAATGTGATATGTGTAGGACACATGTTATTATCAAAGAGTTAGAACACAAATAGTCACGGACTACCAATGATTCTTAGCTCAAGTGGTTAAGGTGGAACACCCAAACATTATAAATTAAAGGTCTTGGATTCAAGTCTAACTTTAACAAAAAAATTCATTGTTAAGCCAAGGGGGTTTTCACAATTGTGGGTTTCCTTCTGTGAGTGTTCGAGGTACGATCCCTACTAGGAAACAAATAGATGAGTTCAATTAAAATAACATATATTCTTCAAAATAGAATCATACATTTTCTATTCACACAAAAAAATCCACGTATTAGCCACTTCTTTTTCTTTCTTTCTTCTTTTTTTCAATCTTTAGACTTTTCTAATTGTTCATATCAAGCAAATCATATATTCAATCTCTTGTTCATTGCATTGAATACATAACAACCTTTTTTTAAAAAAAATCGAAACATGCCATTATAGTAAACTACAACCTGCAACACATAATATTTTTAAATGCGTATTCACTCTGCAGGGAATGGTAAAACATGTACATATAATTTGTCACTATATATCTAATGCACACTTCTTAGTCTTTCAACATCTTAAAATTTAGTAGAGTATTCTAGCCCAAAACAATTATAAAGTGCACACAAAACTAATTAACGTCAATATGCTAATTTACCGTAGTAAACCTCCTATAACCTTGGTCTTTTGCTCACCAAAATACAAATTCCCTACAACCATAATGTTTCACAATACGTTATCATTTGTCATTGTTACTTGGATCCTAGGACGAGTTCCCTTATCCTATATAAAGGTTATTTTCGGTTGTTTGATTGTCAATATGAAATTTAAAGTTTCTAAAACATACGGGCTAGCTTGTGCGCTATTAAAAGTTTTAAAGCTAAGACAACTAGTTTAACTTTGAGCCTGGAGCTTGAGTTGAATGCGACTCAACTCGTTTGTTAACTAGCCCTAATTCTTAACTATAAGCACATTATTTGGCTGAGTTGAATGATCCAACTCAAATTGATATTCCACCAACTTCTTTGTGGGCTAGTTCATCTCATTTTAGTACAATGTAGCAGTTATTTTGTGTTTATAGCGATGTAAATAAACAATTGAAACCATTTATAACTATGACAACTCGAGTTTTTAGGATAACATCATTCGGTAATACAATCTCTCTCTGTTATATTTTTTTACTATTATTAATCAATTTTCTATTATTAAATGATAATGGTTGTTATTATAATTACATAATATTTAAAAATCAATTGAAAGAAATAGTGTGTCTTGTGGGTATTGTATTTTTGCCACGTGTTTGAGTTTTTGCAACTAGGCCCTCACTAACCACCATATATATGCATTTGTGAAACTTCTGGAAATTGATGGTGCCGGTACTGGTGGAGACGCTGATCGTCATTTTCTTTCCGCCGGTTGTCCGTCTTTTTTGCACCACAGTTAGAGAAGGGGATTTCTTGAAAGGGGGAGACGACTCCCTCTTGCTGCTATCGTGGAGCACCCCGTCTAACTCCTGTGAAGTGGTAGCTTACGGTGGCCGATCTACGTTCCCCGTATGGGGTAAGTCGTTGTCGGTAAGTTTTCACGACGGTGGTCTTTGGGGTGAGTTTTATTTTTAAAATAAAACATATTTTACTTTCATTTAAAACCGTTCTTTACTCTTTATCAAATCATACTATACATCCGTACGTGATCACACATCGTACGTACACATAGATAATATCATTATTATCTTCCTTTACTGTTCATCACTTTATTTTTTTATCTCTTTATCTCTTTCCGGATCAGTGTCATCGGCTATACCCCAAATGTATGCACAAAGCGGGTACTGGGTCGAAGATCATAAATGACTCCCATAACGCACAAAGCCTGGCACCAGCACCGGGGCAAACGACAAGGATCCCAACTGTATACTACACCTCAAACGTATACACAAAGCAGGTACTAGGCCGAAGATCATAAATGACTTCTATAACGCACATAGCCTGGCATCAGCATCGAGATGAGCAATCACTATAAACCATGTACTGCATCACTGGTCAGTCACAAAGACTAGATCCCTGTGTGTATCCTTAAAGGTTAGCTAAACCACACATAGTTGAGCGTACGACATTTTAGAGCCGTGCACCTCCGTACATTTTGCTTGCAAGCCTTTCTTTACTTTCTCTTTCATTAATGCATGCATTCTATAATTATGTTCCTCTTTCATTATCTTTCACTTTACGTTACATAATACTTTATCATTTCTTTCACAACTATAACACATAAAGCCACAGGAAAGATAAACATACATAACAGGAACATTAACATAATCATGCAAATCATCATACATATCAGCATGCATACATAACAAACATCATGCATACCATGATGCATAAGCATCAATCATACATCATAATATCATCATACAATGCCCATCACATCATCTATGACCTCAAAAGTCAACTTACATGAACCCCCGGGAACCTCCCAAGTCAAAGCCTACATTTCATTTTTTCCCCAAAAAGTCAGAAAATAGTCTAAGTGTTCATCCGCATTTCCTTTTTATTCATCTGCATTTCTTTTTGTTCATCCACATTTCTTTTTGTTCATTCGCATTTGTTCATCCGCATTAACTTTTTTCATCCGCATTTGTTCATCCGCATTTCTTTTACTCATATGCATTTGTTCATCCACATTTCTTTTACTCATCCGCATTTGTCAAAGCTCATCTGCATTTCCTCTTTACTCATCCGCATTGACACTTACTCATCCGCATTTGTCAATCCTCATCCGCATTTCCTCTTTACTCATCCGTATTGACTGTTAATCATCCGCATTTGTCAATGCTCATTCACATTTACTCTTTACTCATCCGCATTGACTGTTACTCATCCGCATTGACTTTTACTCATCCGCATTTGTCAATGATCATCCACATTTCCTCTTTACTCATCCGCATTGACTGTTACTCATCCACATTGACTTTTACTCATCTGCATTTGTCAATGCTCATCCACATTTCCTCTTTACCCATCCACATTGACTATTACTCATCCGCATTGACTTTTACTCATCCGTATTTGTCAATGCCCATCCGCATTTCCTCTTTACTCATCCACATTTGTTACACTTAAGCAGTTATTCTGTAACTTAGGCGTATGAATTACTGTTTGGGCGCATGAGCAGCCTATGGCACACTTAACATCATAATTCGGTCCCCAAACACCATCTATCATGTTCTAAGCTTAAATCATGCATTCTAAGCCTTAGAAACACAACCATAACATCATCAAACATGAACATAGTCCAAAATCAAACCATACCCGCAACATACACACATTCATACATACGAGTATGAAACCCTAGTTTTATAAAAAGTTCATACATGCATTTTCAGCCCCAAAATTAGTTAAAACATGTAAAAGATAGGTTCTAGAACTCACCTTAGCAGCCTCTTAGGTGTGACTTCTTTCAAACCCGTTTGCAATTGAGTTCAACCGCCTAGAAACCCACCAAAACACACACCCGAACACATACAAACATACATAAGCATACAATCGAGGATATAACCGGTTAAGAACATCTTAAACACACGGATTCTTACCTTGAATTCGACTTTTCAGCTCTTATTCTTCAAAAAACCCGAGGTTTCAACTCCTTTTCTTTCTCTCTCTACAAAGATCCGAATTTTATGGGTGTAGAGAGATTGATGGGCGGCCATCACCTTTTACACCCACTTTTTCAAACCTTTTGTCCTTTTTGAAACTTTTTACCCCTTAACTTGGGTAACATATCTTTTCTTTCTTTTTCTTCACTTCATTCTTCTTTCTTCGACTCAAAAAAATAACCGGGTGTTACAAGTCCACCCCCTTATATTGGTTTCGTCCCCGAAACCTGTTATTCCTCAAACAATTATAGGTAATGCTGTCTCATCTCTTCTTCAGTCTCTCACATAGACTCAGATCTCTTTCTGTACTTTCACTATACACGCACCAGTGGAACCTCTTTATTTATTAACCTTTTCTCTTTACGATCAATGATCGCCACTGGTTGCTCCACTTAATTGAGCCGTTCATCTACCTTAATATCCTCCAGTGGTACAATCATATCCTTATCTGCTAAGCACTTTCTCAGATGAGATACATGGAATGTCGGATGAATCCCACTTAACTCATCTGGTAACCCCAATCTATAAGCGGCCTCTCTTACTCGAGCAATAATTCAAAAAGGCCCTATGTGTCTCGACAGAATATGGTGCACTTCATCTCGTATAGATAGTGCCTCCATATCTTTAACGTAAAGACCACGGCTGCTAGCTTCAAGTCGGGAGTGGGATAATTGATCTCATGAACTTTCAACTGTCGGGATGCATAGGCTATAACCTTTCCTCTCTGCATCAACACACATCCCATCCTCGAGTAGAAAGCATCTGAATAAACCACCAAATCTTTGCTTCCACCTTTGCCTGGTCCACCATAATCCCACCAGGATTCACTACATGACCCAAAAACTGAACCTCGTGCAACTAGAATGCGCACTTGGAGAGTTTATCATACAACCTCTCTCTTCTCAACGTCTCCAACACCTCTCGAATGTGACCGGCATGTTCCTCCTCACTCTTGGAATAAATCAAGATATCATCGATAAACAAAATCACTGATTTATCCAACATCGGCTGACACACTCGATTCATCACGTCCATAGAAGCAGTTGTCACGTTGGTCAAACCAAAAGACATAACAAGAAACTCGTAGTGTCCCAAAAGTGTGCAAAAAGCTGTTTTAGGAATATCTTGCTCCTTAACCTTCATCTGATGGTAGCCAGATCGAAGATCTATCCTCGAGAACCATTTGGCACCTTGAAGCTGATCAAATAGGTCATCAATTCTCGGTAAGGGGTACCGATTCTTTACTGTCAACTTATTCAGCTCACGGTAGTCGATACACATCCTCGTGCTACCGTCTTTCTTCTTCACAAATAAAACCGGAGCACCCCAAGGAGAGATACTTGGTCTAATGAACCCCTTATCAAGCAACTCCTGCAATTGCTCCATCCACTCTTTCATCTTGGTCGGAGCCAATCGATACGGTGCCTTAGCAACGGGTTGGGCACCTGGTATCAAGTCAATCTGGAACTTTGTTCGTAAGCACAATGTTTGAATGATGTTTGGAGACTTTCCATAAAAATGTCACATTACATGAAATGTGGTATATGCCGGTTGGAATGACACTCGTGAGTTATTAATGCCTGTGATTTTTTCACATTTGAACTCACAGATATTTAACCACGTCACATGATAGTTTATTATTAATCCTTCATAGCTAAAAGTTCATAATTAAACAAAAGAGTAAATCACATAAAAGAGCCTTTATTTTTATAAGGGATAATTTTGTAGAAATGTAACCAAATTTGAAAATTGTTCCAATTAAATTACTGGAACTTTTTTTGTCTCTCTAAAGTCACTAAAGTTTGATTTGATGTTTCAATCATATGTAATTGTCAGGTTTTCAAGTAACCATTGATAATGTGTAATGTGATGTGAAAAAATATAAATAATGACATCTATTTTCAATTAAAATATGAAAAAAATCACATTCTAGATTTGATTAAATAATCCAGTTTAAAGTTTAAGTAATATTTTTTTTTTTTTTTTGGGATCATAACTAACTTTTTTGGCGTAAAACACCCATACGTATTTTATTCATAGAATGACATTTAGATTTTAGATGTGTTCAAAATAAAACTATAAAACAATACAAGGAATGGAAATAAATAAACAACAATTTAAAATATTGATTCCATGATATTCATCATCAC
>BJCM01074103.1:0-30504 GCA_018326385.1 Flaveria bidentis | reverse complement strand
TAATATAACACCCTCAATCAAATAAACTTTAATTTTAACTTAAATAATCCAATCAAATAAACTTCAATTTTAACTTAAATAATCCAATCTAATCCATCAAATAAACTTCAATTTTAACTTCAATTCACAGGTAGTTTAATCGAACTTACAAATGGTGTATTGATTGTCGAATTGGAACCTGATGCTTGTTCTTGCGATTGAGAATGGAAACAAGATTGAAAGTTCTGTGCAGTGGTAATCAAACGCTGCCCCAACAAATCAAATTCATGTAAAACACTAAAACATGTCTCAAAAAACAACTAAGAACATTTGTGAGAGCTTGCAGCTTTTGATCAAGGAAGGAAGATTCTGAAGATGACAAGCTTTTAATCAAACTAACTTGAACCCAATATGCTAGAAATGAACACAAAAAAGATTCTGAAGATTGAACCATCGATCCCTTGCTACCTAATGTTGAACTACTGATTTCACAAATAAAATCAAAATCAAAATCTGTTACTCCATTAGCAGAACTCCATTAGCAGAAATCCATTAGCAGAACTCCATTAACAATCAAAATCAAAATCAAAATCGGAAATCAGAACTCATCGATTACTTGATTAGCAGAAATCAAACTTTGAAATCATGGTTACAGTTACGAAATCAAACATTGTTCTAATGATTTCATTAGCTAATTGAAAATCAAACTTGATTTCTGAAATCATGGTTACAGACAATCGATTAGAACAATGTTTAGCAGAATGCCTATTAGGGATGAAAAGCTAATCGAAATCAGAAAACATTGTTCATTTGTTCTAATGATTCACTATCAAACCTCAATGAACGAAATCAGAAACGAAATCAGAACGCCGATTAGCAGATGGGGATGGCGATGGACCGATGGTTGAACAATCCGATGGGGATTAGCATAACACTCCGATGGGGATTAGCAGAACACTCTAATGGGGATTAGCAGAACACTCCGATGGGGATTAGCATAACACTCTGATGGGGATTAACCGATTAGTAGAACACTCCGATGGACCGATGTTGTCTCCGATGGTTCTCCGGTTCTCCCGTCTCCGATGGGGATGGTTGAAGCCCGTATTCCTTCTATTGCCCATCCTGACCCGCTTACACAATTATATTAGAATTAGATGGCCCATCCTAAACCCATGAACAATTTTTTAGGCCTAGTATAACCCACTTCTTTTCTTAAAATACCCATAAAAACCCAATATGAAAGAGATGGGCTTAAATTGCTAGGCCTAGTTGTTAGTGGTTATGAGTGAAGAAGAGGAATATTTATGTGGGTTGTATCGTGATTCCTCGTATTTGGGAAAATATGGGAAATTACGGTACAACCTCCAAATTTTTTTTGAGTTGTGGGTTCGAGCCGGTTTCGGTTGAATCATTTGGTTAGGTTGAGAACTAGTCAAAATTTGTTACTGATGTTGATCAAGATGTCACCGATGAAGACATGCCACCAATGAGGTCAATATGAGATGGATTATGGAACAAGTGTGTTTTCCAAGTTGTTGATGGTATAAGTCGTATGATTAATAAGAATATGTAGATTTTTAGTAGGATTTGACGGACGTGTGAGTTGTTGTTAAAAGAATGGTTTAAATCTAAGTTTTAGATATAAAAGGTTTAAAAAGTAACATGAAACTTGACTAAGGTAAGGATTAATGATGACATTATCTTCATGTAACTTTATACGAATCATTATATTAACTAGACAAATTGGATTTTTAATAATCCAAACTATAACTTATTGGACAATGACAATTTATATTATCAAATTGGCCGATAATAATCAAAACTTTTAATTTTGTTACCAATGACAATCCTAATAGCATAATTATTTATTTTTCTACACTTGATTTCCACTTGATTTTGCTCATGATGGTGATCGTGAATGAAATAGGAAGACACACTATGAAACAAAATGAAAAATGAGTGAAAATCAAGCATAAATCAATAAAAATTATGTTACTATGATTGTTATTGGTAACAAAACTGAAAGTTGAGATTATTATCGTCTAATTTGATAGTATAGATTATTATCAACCAATAAGCGATAATTTGGATTATTAAAATACAATTTGCCTATTGACTAGAAAACATGACTATTTTTTATTATCTTGATTGTCAAGTTTATTATTTGTCAATCAAACAATAAATTTGATAGTAGAAACAATATGTGGGAAAACTTTAAAAACCAAAATATGAAGCGGATACATCATCATGGTTATGGCTTCATATCTTCATAACAAAAGAGATCTAATATTGTGATACGGGAGTGTAAAGTTAACATGCGTGTTGTGATCGTGTATCACATGTGTTTAAACCGATATTTACGAAAAAAGAATTATGTTACGCGAGAAAAATAGTAGAATACGACTAAGGTTTGAGGTGTAAATCTGTTTGAGATGATTATATGGGTATAACAACCTAGGAAATAGTTGCTATGATTTTCTCTTAAAAATCCAATTTTGTTTTGGATAAACAATAATTAATAACGAATTATAATAATATCATTAAAGCAAAGTAAAGAGTAAAACAAAATTTGTGTTTGAATTATAACTAGCTTTTTTACCCGCGAGTGTTGTTGCGACACCGTATGTTGCGTGATAATGTATAGATTACAATCGACTCGATTCGTTTTCAAATTATATTTATGCCAATATGTAGAGTGACTCGAATTTATACCGTTGAATGAAAACGTATTATATTAGACCCGATTTTTTTCCAAACGAAACATATGTTCAAACATTTATATTTGACTCGTGTCCGAATTAAGTTTACGTCGAAACCTAGAGTAAACAGAAATATATTATATTTGATCTGACGCGTTCCCAAACAAAACTTACGTCGAAATGTTTAAATTTAACTCAACTAATATCTAAACAAAATTTACATCAAAACGTAGACGCTTGTCGAAAAATAGTTAGGCAGAGTCACATCTGATTAGGTCCTAACGACGATGGACTCAAATTTATATTTTACAGGAGTAAATCTGAAATTTTAAAAACTTAAGGGGGTCAAAGTGATATTTTTAAAAATTATACAAAAAGTTTAAAGATAAAAAATATCAAATAAAAAACTAAGGGAGTTTTTTAGCCGGTGACATATGCCACCTACATTTACAAATAAGTATAGTAACAATAATATAGCTTATAATTAGTATAGCTTATAATTAGTTAATGCATCAAAAACTTATTTTATTTCATTATTTTTTAAACAAACAATCTACTTCTATAAACTAAAACCATCAATTTACAGATTGTAATATTTAAATTTCTCACATGCTAAGTAACAAAACATTAAATTATCACTATATTGATAACGACATAAAATTATAGCACCAATATGGTATTTGGAGTACGAGAATTTAAATTCTTGCCAATGGAGTTTCATTTCACTATAAAACAAGTAGTAAACCAAACCAAAATAAGACAATAACGACACAAACACGTTTAAAGATTTACATCACTTAACAACTGACGTATCATCATAATAAAAATAACATAAAACTCATGTACGTAATTTATAGATTACATAATTGGAGAGAAATAACAATAAGTTAGGCCGTCACATAATTTATTTTAAAGCTTAAAATAAAACACATAGTTGTATTATACGGTTTTCGTGGTTTAGAAAAACATAATTAAAATGTTGCATATCTATTTTGTTGTTAAGGTCATTTTGTTGAGTCACACTCCCTCGTCTTCAAGACCTCATCTTTCTTAGAAACCCCTTTCGATCAGCAGCTCACAAAATAGGGTTCTTGTGTAATGGGAACTTTAGGAAGAGCAATTTACGTCGTCGGATCATGGATCCGTGTAGCCGGTCAAGCAGTTGATCGCGTTGGCTGCAGCCTTCAAGGAAGTCACCTCTTTGAAGAACGAGGTAAACCCTCACTAATCATTGCATCCCTCTAATCCGGAACCCCATTTGCCCTAATATTATCCATTTGATGTTGCTTGTTATGTTTTGTTAGTATCCCCTCAAACAATTTAGGGCTTGAATTGAAATGATGCCATGTGTTGTTTACTGAGCTTGAAGTCTTGTTTGTTGGGAGTTTTGATGTTTGTGGTATGAATTTGGTGCTTTATGAACATTTAAGTGAGCAAGTGACTGCGGTGTTGACAAAGTTCGGGCCTTTTGTTTTCTTTTTTAGATTTTGTATTGGTTATCTGTGGCTCATTTAAAGATTATTAGGTGAATTGGGATTATGCATTGGTAAGTTATGCATCAAATTAAGTAATATTTTGGTTTTTGCGTTTTATGCTCTAGAATAACAGATGTTGATAGAATGGGTTACATTGTTGGCTTTTATAACTGTATATTATATGTACATTTTACCAAATCTGATATCATTGATTCTAAGATTAAGACGGTGTGATCTGAGTGATCTTGTAGTGAATGTTGTTGCTGGTAACGATGACCGGTAGAGGTAGTTTTGTGGTTATTAGAAGCGTGCCAAGCAGGTGCCTACTGTTGCACCTGTGGTAGATGCAAGGTGAGGGTCTTTGAAAAGCACACGTGAGGCGTGTGTCGTACTTTCGTCCAGGCGCAAGATATATGAAGTCCACATTTTTTGCTTCTCGTTTTTTCTTTCTTTTACGTGGGAAGCAGTTCTGCATTATCCTTTTATCTTCTCTTAGCACACGCCCTATAAAATGAGTTTTGGGCTTTCAGTTCTCTTTGTGTGGGCTGTCATTTTTTGCTTGTTTCAACTTTCCTTTTTCTTTAATTGGGCTTTATACGTATGAATCATGATCAATGTTTAGCTGGGTAGAATACTAGAATTAATGTAATACATAGATAGTTATATTAAATTTTTATGTGATCTATACCTGTGTGTTGTATGCCGTATATTATGATTGCTACGGTTATTGTTTTCCTTATTGAGTCTGGGGTCTCTTCGGAAGCGGTCTCTTTATCTCCCAAGATAGAGGAAAGACTCGCCACCAACTACCCCTCCCAACTCTTGAGTGAGATTTACTGGGTATGTTTGTTTGTTTGTTTGTCATAGATAGTTATATTAAATTTTTAATCGGATGATCTTAATTTTTTTTTCTAAAGCTTGATATTAGTTGGATGATTAGTTGCTATTTAGGTTAGAATTTTTATTTTTATTTTGTGAGTACCTTAAATTTTGAATGCCTATCATATAGTGTTTAATGTTTATTGTTCTGCTTATTTTGTGCCTAGCACCTAGGCAACATGCGAGCCTTCGTGACTTTGACTACCTAGTGTAGTTTCTGAATCATTCAAAAGTCGAGTTTTTGTGTAATACATGTTTCTTAGCCGTCATAAGTATTCCAGTCCCTATTGTTGTCACTTACATACCCTTTGTTCTTCAAAATGCTTAATGAACAGTAGAAAATGACAACTTTTGTTCTTCAAAATGCTTAATGAACAGAAGAAAATGACAACAACAAGATTCACTTTGGGAATCAGTACTATTGCGCTTGGCAACTTGTTTATGAACTTATCATAATAACACATGGTTATATGAACAAATAAAATAATATTCATGTACCTAGAACTAAGATTATATTCATCTTCCATCTAGAATTTGTTCAGTATTGTTCTAAAATGGTTGGTTTTAAGTGATTAAGTCACCTTGTATTGTGACTTTATTATACTCATGTTAAGTGTTTATGCTCCAAATACTATTTATGCTATCATGAACTACTAATTTAAATCGTTTTTTAACCTATCTTGTATATACTTTTAGTGTCTAGACACCGAACATTGATGAGTTTATTTGATAAAGACCCGGTGGTGGACAAGGATGCATTTTTGGCTCCTGGTGCTTCTGTCATTGGAGATGTTCAAGTTGGGCGTGGCTCCTCTATATGGTACGGTTGTGTTCTTAGAGGTAAGCAATGCTATGACAAAATCTTTGTATTGGCCTATTGGCAACCTAAATGCTCCATTATTATTATTATTATTTTTTATTTTCCACTTTGCCGATGGTTTTGAATTTTGTTAGTGTCATGTCAGAACGGTTGAGATGCAAAGAGATTTTTTTAGTATGGGTTCGGTTGAGCAGCAAAATTTTTTTGTTAGTTTTTTTTATAGAGAGTTATCGAGTTACATATGATTACAATACTATGTTATTACAATAGTAATCAAAATTCTAAATAAAGTGACTTTCTTTGGAGGCCGTAAGCATTAAAAGAAATGTTTATCAAACCGGAGCATACAGTCGTCTTATTGGTCCACTAGTCGGACCAGTTTTAAAAATAAAACGACTTCAAGGATAATTTGTATTATTATTTATTTTTAACATGAGGTCCATCTGCAGGTGATGTGAACAGCATAAGAGTTGGATCAGGAACGAACATCCAAGATAATGCTCTTGTCCACGTAGCCAAATCCAATATAAGCGGGAATATTTTGCCAACAATAATTGGCAACAACGTTACTATTGGTGAGCAAAAGTCCTTTATTTGGTTATTTGCATGCCTGCCATAATTTGGTGATGTAAAACTGTACACGTGCAGGTCATGGTGCTGCTTTACATGGATGTACTGTTGAAGATGAGGCTTTTGTTGGCATGGGTGCCACGTTGCTTGATGGAGCTTATGTGGAGAAAAACGCCATGGTTGCTGCTGGAGCCCTTGTTAGGCAAAATACACGCATTCCTTTTGGAGAGGTTTGAAGCCTTTCACTATCTTCTAGATACGGAAAATTGAGCGAGTCAGGCCGATTGAGTCGACCAAAAACACTTTTTGTTCGTTATTGGTTTGTGAACTGTCAAGCGTCTCAAGTATGATTACAAAACTTTTATTACTATAAAAAATAATCAATTTTGTTGAATAAGGTGGATTTTAAGATGTCTTATGTCTGAATCCAATGTTTAGCTTTTATGTGATCTTTACCTATGTGTTGTATGCCGTATATTATAATTGCTACGGTTATTGTTTTCCTTACGGAGTCGGGGGTCTCTTCGGAAGCGGTCTCTCTATCTCTCAAGATAGAGGAAAGACTCGCCACCAACTACCCCTCCCAGACCCTGCTCTTGAGTGAGATTTACTGGGTATGTTTGTTTTTTTTAGATATCGAGTGTGTGATCTTTCTCCACTCTCTTTATTTTGTGCATAGGTGTGGGGAGGCAATCCCGCTAAGTTCATGAGGAAGCTCACAGAAGAAGAATTAGCCTTCATTTCACAATCAGCAACCAACTACACCAACTTAGCCATGGTTCATGCTGCTGAAAACAACAAGGGCTTCGAAGAAATAGAGTTGGAGAAGACACTTCGCAAGAAGTTTGCACGAAAAGATGAAGAGTATGATTCCATGATCGGTGTGGTTCGTGAAACACCCGAGGAGCTTACCTTACCTGATAATATTCTACCAGATAAAGCTCAAAAGGCTGTATCTTAAATCGGTTAGTTTTCACTCGGTTCAGGCGCATGAAATATTTGTTGTTTTGCAATTACGATCAATAGTTATACGGGGCCAGGCTCTGAAGTTTTATGATCCTTAAATCATGGAGGGTAATGCTTCTTTGCCATGTTTGCTGACTGTGGTCAATGGTCAACATCTTGTTTTGATTTATAAAGATGCTAAGAGAGATTGTTAATGATGCTTTAATGGCATATAAATCCATGTATTTCTATAGTTAATCATAAGGTTTGTGTTTCTTTGACCAATTTGGACTTCAGTATGATACTACAAATAGAGCTTTGTGTATATGCGGACATAACGTGTGTAGAAAGTCAGATAATCTTATTGTTAATATCTGATACATCAAACAGTATCATTAAAGGGTTCAACATGTCCATTCCCGCTTAAACCAACAAGCACATCAACTGCACATTTCCATCGTACATTCCTACAACGTCATCGATCCGTGTGTTCAAGATCCAGTGATCACTATTTCATCCCAATACACAGCCAGACAAAACGTCTAAACTCTAGGGTTAGGTTTGTTTAACCCATGCAACACGATTGTGTCATCACTAAAGGTGTTTAATATTCTAATCGAGATCGAAAAACTCGTAATTCGTTTCGGTTCGGAAATCACCAATTCGGAATCTAATTTAAAATTTTTAAATTCGAGTTCGATTCGAAGTTTTTAATCGAATTTCAAATTAAAGATATACATATAGTTTTTTTATATACTAGTTTGGAAATCAATGTAATACACGAGATCAATAAAAATATTAAATTAATAGTTATTTAATAATATTTAGAAATTATAAAATAGTTTTTGTGATAAAATATGATTGAAGTTACTTATAAAGTTATAATTAACTAATTTATGTAATAAAACAATAACAATATTTTTCCAAACTTCCATCTATAATAACGTTTACTTTAAAAATTGTTTTTTAATACTCCAATTTGAAAAAAAATACATTTTAACAATTTTTTTTAAAGTTCTTTGTAAAACTTCATATTTTATAACTTTTTGGTTTTGAAAATATTATGTTTTAGATAAAAAGAAGCATTTTTTAATTGATCAAAAAATCAATTTTATAATTTGGAAAATATATAAAGAATTATTAGCATTTAATGTGTCCTTATATAGTTAACATTTAATCTATTTTATAATTTGGATAATCTGGTTGATGATTTTTATGGGTTCCCTTTTTTATGGAGTCTGATATGCACTTGGTCTAATGAATGGGGGAGTTTTAAAATCTAATAGCACGAAAAATGTGTCTTCTAACTTGAAAGATACTTATCAATTGGTAACACTCCATCATCTTATTGTTTTCATTCATATTTTATTGGAAATTTGCTGAGTAAATGCACATTCGGAGATTTTTAGTCAAAGATCAAATTATGTTTATCAAATATGTACATAGTCATGGACTGAAAGATCAATTTATGATCAAGTGATTTCATAATGATCATAGATGTACAACGTGCAAACCTTTATGTTTCAAGACAAATGTTAGCCTAACAATGCAGTACGATCAAGTCACAGGAAATGACAAGAAACACCGCCGAGGGAGATTCTCATGTAACGTAAACATGAAATACTGGTTAAATCGTAGGTGTGATTGTGCTCGTTACTGCACAACTTATATACCACTGGATGTGTGTGAATTCGCTGATCTCATTAATGCTGTCAAGGAGATCAGACATGTGTTGAAGGATAAAACCCATACGCACCTCGAGTTTATTTGAAGACGATCGCTTGTATGTACATTAACTGTTCGATCTCCATATATACAAGAGCTTTGAAAGGACCCAAAATGTAGGAAAATTGCAGGTGATGTTGCAACTAATTAGGCTTGTAAATAGAGAGATAATTGAAGAAGTCTCCAGCCTTCTAAATTGGGATAATCACTCACAATGCTACACTTACCCTCTCTTTCTCATCTCCTGCAATTCACTTCTCTTTCGCGTAAAGTTAATCATACAAACTTTTGAATCGTAACACGACAAAGTCTATGATAAGTCATTGGTAGATCTCAATTGCATGCATTTCACAAAAGTTAGTTTCATTCTCATTTTCATGCTTATGTCTGTTTATGATTTCATCTTGCAGTATAAATCAACAAAGCTTGACCGTCATTTCTTTTACAGAAGAAAGGCTTAAAAATCTCTATACAATGTTCTAACTTTTTGCTATGGGTGAGACTTTGATTTTTCTGATAGACGAGGAAGGTTTCGATCCAGTTTTTAGATCTTGAAATTTTTTTATAGAAGTCACATGGCTGCAGCCCCTGAAACTGCACTCTCTCCAAAATCATCGCGATCAGCACCACCACCACAACGCTCTCCTCCCTCGTCACCACCACCACTGCGTTCCCCTCCTCCCTCCTCACCGCCGCCACCACCACCAGCAGCACTAAAAGAAGATGGATCACCTCCGCCACGATCCAATTCCTCGCTAACTAAACCAACCTCTCCTGACGCGTTTGTTCCTCCACCTGACCATCATTATGCACCACCTCCCACCCACAAATCAACTAAGTCTCCAACACACAAATCACACCTTAGATCCTCATATGCGCAATCCTCTAGTACAAGTAACGAAGCACTTATCGTTGGATTAGCTTTCGTTGGTTTTGTGTTTCTCGCTCTTGTCATTATTTGTATCGCGTGCACTAGGAGGAGGAGGAGGAAGCAGAAAGTGGCTGCATACTACACAAAACCACCCCCAGGTTTCAATTCAAAAACTATATTTTCCCAACAACTTCAAACATTAACGGACAGTTTGGTAGCCTTTTAATGGTCATTCAGAGATTAAGAGATAAGAGATAATCTCTTGATGACTATTAAGAGACTACCAAACAGCCTGTAACTTAACTAACACACGTGTGTTTCACATTTCATTGGTGCAACCGCAGGTGGCGACTACTACAAAAGTCAATGGGCCGACTCGCCTCATGAGCATGTGGTTCAATTCACCAGGCCCGAAATGAAAGGTATTCCAGTGGGTATGGGTGGCAGATTTGGGGGCTCACAGAAGTTCAACACAAGTGGCCAACTCTCACCCTTAGCCCCGAAAATGCCTCTCATGTTCAACATGACCCGCTTCTCGTACAACGAGCTGTCAACGGCCACTGATGGGTTCTCGCAGGCGAACCTTCTTGGACAAGGTGGGTTCGGGTTCGTGCATAAAGGGATTTTGGATAATGGGCATGCGGTGGCTGTGAAGAGGTTGAAATCTGGAAGTCATCAAGGCGAAAGAGAGTTTCGCGCAGAAGTTGATATCATCAGTCGAGTACACCATCGCCATTTGGTATCGCTTGTTGGATACTGTATAGCTGATGCACAGAGAATGCTTGTCTATGAATATGTTCCTAATAAGACTTTAGACTTTCATCTTCATGGTGAATTTTCTTGTCATTATTTTGTTCAAAATGGAAATTAACTTTGCCCATGTGAATGTCATAATAAACATTTTTCTGCAGGAAAGCATTGCCCTGTCATGAAATGGGAAACTAGGATGCGAATCGCACTCGGGTCAGCTAAAGGACTTGCATACTTACATGAAGATTGTATGCCTCTCACCCTTTTGTTACTTGCCTTGTGTCAATAACAATCCGCCGCGCCCCAACAAGATATGCCCATTTCGACCCATTTACTAGTGAATGGGTCGACTCAGATTATGGGTTATATCGGGCGGGTAAAATGTATTGACCTATTACACAGCGCCCGCACGACCTACTCATTTTTCTACCCTACAAATTCATACAATTTCATAACATTTTATAGTGGGCGAGTTGAGTTATTCTAAACTGGTTTCAAACAATATTTGATGATCTTAGTAAAAAAAAGTGAATAGATTATCACAAGAAAACATTTCTTTGAAACTTGCAGGCGACCCACGTATCATTCATCGTGATATTAAATCTTCCAACATTCTCCTCGACTATAACTTTGAAGCAAAGGTATGTAATCTACACACTTCATTTTGCCAAATTTAGTTATATCATCAATGTAATGAATTCAGGTGGCTGATTTTGGATTGGCTAAACTGGCGTCTAGAGAAGACACTCATGTCTCAACACGCGTTGTGGGGACTTTTGGGTAAGTTCGTTATAGCTCATAGTAAGAGCATTCACAACCGGTTCCCTATATTTATATGAGTGTATTTCTTATATTATATGGTATGATAATAAGTGGTTGGGAGTGAAGGATATGATAAATTTACTGTTCACTCTGTATTTTAGGGAATCACTGTTTAAAACCATATAATGGTTTTAATATATTTTAAGTGGTTTTAAGTGAAAGAGAGATAAAAACTAATGATAAAGTTAAAAAAAAGAGAAAAAATAGTGACTTTTAGTGTAATTATATGGATAAGGATAAAGAATAAGTTGTGAATGCTCTAATGAGCTTTTACTTTATATGCACGTTTGTCTGATGGCCAATTAAGATCGAATTATATGTTCATTGAAAATGAAAAGGACATCTTTTGGTTGAAATGAAAAGAAAGGAAGTGAAACGAAAGATACAAGAAAATAAAAAGAACATCTTTTGGTTGAAAACTTGAAATTGCACCATTCATTCTTTAGGATATGGGAAATTGCACCTTTCGTCCTACTAAATATCATCGAAAAGGACATTATGGTAAAATCTTTTTTTGTTTTTCCAAATGATAAATGTACAACCATGCTTCGAAGAATGAATGCTATTTTAATTGGACTCACCTATTTATTTCCTAGCCGGGATCTCACCCCTAACCCTCTCAGGAAGAAACTCATTACTAAGAAAACGTTCTGGCTCAACTCTAAACACTTTGCTTAGAGTGAGACTTGAACTCATGATCTTTCTTTATATCAGTAAAATCTTTTAAATGTCAACAATGGACCTCATAAATGACGATTCTTGTCTAAAAGTGGGCATTTATCATAAAGAAGATGAATTATGAAAAAGATGTATATTATTGAAGACATTTTTTGTCATATATACCTAAAAGGTATTATAAATCTTTAGACCTTTAAAACTCAAACATTACTAAATGTCACCTGATAAGAACATTACTATGAAACTACTAGTGTTCTTTTTTATTTGATAACATAAAATGTTATTAGGTTTTCTTTATCCATCCTTTTTTAAACACAAATATATAACTTACTTTTAGTTCCGTTTATTTTACTAAACTTTTAAAAATGCAGTCTAAATTTGTTTTGTGGTGTCATTATAGGTACTTAGCTCCAGAGTATGTTTCTAGTGGAAAGCTTACAGAAAAATCTGATGTTTTCTCCTTTGGAGTCATGTTGCTTGAACTGTTGACCGGAAGGAAGCCGATTGATCATACAAGTAATAGCATGGAAGATAGCTTAGTTGATTGGGTTTGTTGCCTAAATCCTTTTTAATTTTTGTTCTAATCTTTCAAATCTTTTAGGAGATCTGGAAATTAATTCTAGGGGTTTATACTTTCGATTTTTAGATTATCCTCAACAAACATGATTATCTTTTTTAGTTTCAAGTCTTAGTTACAGGAGCTATGTAGGTTTAATAATTTCGTTGGTTAAATAGGCAGGGCCACTCCTCACTAAGGCTTTGGATGATCCAATCTACGACAGGCTCGTTGATCCACGCTTGGAAGGGAACTATGAACCGAACGAGGTGGCTCGTATGGTTTCTTGCACTGCAGCCAGCATCCGACATTCTGCTAAACAACGTTCCAAGATGAGCCAAGTATGTTTACTTTTCTTTTGTGTTAACAAAAAAAAGGTAAACAACTTAAAATGTTTTTGATTGACTTTCATAGGGGTGAGTAGTGGTAAGCGTTTGATTTTTTATAGCAGAGTTTGGGTTCAAGTCCAATTTTTTTACTGGCTTCCCTTTAACCCCTTAAAAGGCCACATGCCCTTGTAAACCGCGTTTTAACTAGTCTCGTTGCTTAGCACGATATTGGTGGGGCATGCGTGTTTCTAGTGATGGGTTCTCTTGAAATAAATGCTTTTTGTCTGGATATTAATAAATTTGTGTGATTCAGATTGTACAAGCATTGGAAGGAGATGGATCATTGGATTCCTTAAATGACGCCTTGAAACCACAACGAATGGAGCCTACATAAAGCGTTAACCAAAGTCCTGACAGACCGACTTCCATTGTTCATGACACTATGGCTTACAATAACGACATGAAGAAGTTTGTGGAGATGGTAAAGTTGAGTGAGAAAACTTCAAAAGAAGCTAGTAGCTAACACAAGTGAACCCGTTGGTCTCAACCAATAAGACCACTATCAATGCATCACGCACGTATATTCGTCGGTTTTCTAAATTCAGTTTGGTGCTATGAGACATCATGTGCTATGAGGTACGAAGGTAAGGTTTACGAGAGAATGTTAAAGCTGTTGACTGTTGGGGTGATGCATAGTTAAATAGAATAAGCATGAACATGATCTGCAATTGTGTTGACAAATTTTATGACGTATACTGTGTGTAATTTATGTTGTGTTTGAATACACAAAACATATGTTACAGTTTTCAATTTTCCATATTTCTTAGAATATATTATCGAATGGAATGAATATAAGATCCTAGATTGAAGATGTAGGATTAGGATCATTTGAAAACTACTAAATATTTTTTAAAACCGCAGGAACTAATATAAATAGTTCATATTTTTTAATTTTATTCTTTTTCATAAAGTTATGTGTGAGATGTATCAATTAAAAACCTTTAAAATAACATACAAACTCAGCAAACTAATGTTTACGTATGTCACAATGACACTTATATGTTTAGCGACACATGTTATATAATACAACCTATATACGACTTACACATGTGTAAATTACTAATATGTTTATTGTTTTCTTTATTAAGTTAAAGAAAAATGATTAAACATTATATTTTAATTATTTTTCCTATAAAATAAAAAAAAGTTTAGCAGTTTTTGTAATTTTGTAATTCTAAAGATATTTTTTGAGTTTTAAAATGATCTAAAGATGTATTTGAATCAAACAAACATCTGAGTTGTAATCATAAAAAACATGCATTTATTATCTTTAAATAGGTATATAATTACTATACATAAAAATAAAAATTATGTTTTCCGAGGCATCATTGTGTTTTTTAACACCATTGTAGTTTTTCTAAACTAATAAGTTTTGAAAAATATCATAATGAAATAATATTATTGTGTATTTTTAGTATGTAAAGCATAATAATACATAATACATAATTACAATTATTAAGAAACTATTTAAAACATAAAATCCATTGATAAATACTTATAATACAATGATGAATTTATTTGACACGATGACCTTAAATCAAAAATTTTTTTGATTTACCATAGCTTTCATGTATTAAAAAATAACACAGTTTACATTGTGTTATTCAATTTTTCACGTTGTCAATATAAAAACTTACAAAAACATGACAAAGAAAGAAGATAAACCATGGAAGCCTCTTCAACGAGATCATATAATGACCCTACACATTGCAACGTAAGGAGATAAATTAGATCAATTTTTATGCGACAATATACTTCATCTGGAAGGCAAGAAATCGAAGGTGTTTTGACAAAATAGTGAACCGACTCCCTTGGTTGCGGAGATAAAAGCAAATTCCTTTTTGTGGGTCAAACACAAAAGGAAGATGCAACATCTCGAAAAGGTTGGTGTAATTTTAATTTATAATTGTTGTTTTCTTTTAATCTAAAAATTATTAAACAATAAATATTAATTAGAAATTTTGGATAATTTTTATAAAAATTAAGATATCCGAAATACTTTTTAATAAAAAGTATTATTTTCATGAAATTTATTAAATAATAATTATTTTTATAGAATTCACATATCCGTTTAGATATCCGAATTCGAAATTTCGGATATTTAAATTCCAGGTATCTGATTTCGGATACGTATTCGCAATTTACTATCCGAAATTTTCGGATATCCGAACACCCTTAAATTTTCAAGAAAATTTTATAGGGTATGTTATTTATATACTTAATTTATTTTATTATTTCTATCTCTCTCTATACATACATATACATTCATGAAAAGAAGAGAGATAAAGATAATAAGATGTCTTAGAGGCTGTTTGACAATTTCTAAATGATTAAGTGCTGAACTAATAAGAGGTCTGAATCATTAAGTGTTGAATCATTAAAATGTCTGAACCATTAAGAGCTAGTATTTAATTTAACTATTCAAAGACAAATGTCTGATCAATTTAGATAATATATTTTAATCATTCAGCATTAGACCTCTTAACCATTCAGCATCAGTATGATGCTTAACCATTCAGAGGTAAATTTCTTAACCATTCAGACACGTGCTCGTGAAACAAACAGTCTGAACTATTAAGTGCTGAATCATTCAGATATCTAAACTATTAAGAGACTGATTAAGAGGCTGCCAAACAGCCCCTTAATAACACAAATGTATTACTTAACTCAAATTTTATATGTGAATACAAATAATGATATAAACGTTTTCCGCAATTAGAAAGAAATAAAAAACGAACAACAGCAGCACAGACAGATCGAACTTAGGTGCTTACAGTCTGCTCCGATATCCTGAGTCATCATCCACCGGCAACGACCAAACAATCCGGCGAACATCATAATCTCTCCGGCGATCTCCGATGAATATTCACACACGAAACCCTTAACTCTTCGATCATTAACCTTCGAAGATCTATCTAATTGCTATTGTGATTTGTGGAGGTTTCAAACTCGTTTTAGGGTTTTACAAAGTCGGAGTGACAATTGAATCTCCGATCAGCGTTTGATTATGATAACTCGTTCAAAACTCGTAGAGCAACTCAGAGATAGCCAGATCCGATCTCAGCACAAGTGGTCTCCTCTCGTTATCTTCTCTCCTAAACCAAATATCTCCACCTGGTATGCTTTTTTATGTGCTTTCTAAGATGAATGATTATACGTGCTGTATGTGTTAGGGTTGTTGGTTGTGTTGAAATTTGATATGGATTTTTGTTTACGGATGGTGATTTTGATGAAATTCGAAGAAATAGTATTAGATTAGTTGATGTGTGTTTTCAAATTGATAATTGCAACTTGAAGAAATAGTATTAGATTAGTTGACAACTAATTGATTATTGGTAGCCATAGTTAGATAATATTACATTTATCTAAAGAGTAGTTACTGGCAGTTTTTGGGGTCTCATTTAGATCCTAGATACTCAAAAGCGTAATTGTAAACAGTTTTTTTTTGCAAATCACAGTTGTTGGGACTTCAAATCACAATAACCAGCTTAGATTCATATCTGAAGACTCCCTTAACTGATTACCAACGTGTCAAATAGAGTTAAAAATGTTCTAAGCAATATGTTATCCATTTCGGTGGAGTTTCATTCAATTGAGCACATGATACAGCGCTGGACGTAAAGTTCAATGTGTTCACAGAGTATGAAACTAAGGCATTATTCTCAAAGTGCATGTGGATGATAATATTCTAACTAAGGATAACATATCACAATCTGATTTGCTAAAACACGTCCAACATGTGTGTTTGAGCCATAAAATGCTTGGGGTCATTGCACATGTGAGTTGGTGTTTATCACCATGTTTGGGGTCAGAACTGGATTGGTTTGGTTTTGGCTGCTTAATTTTGTGCAAAGAAGCCTAAAAGGATAAACCCAATCACCATGACATGTAATGTAACTGGACAAAGCATCTTCAGATTGATAGATGACGTGTAAAGAGTAGGCTACCAAAAAGACCAAACAAGGCTGAACCAAATTGTATTGGAATCCCTTTTAGTTCTTTGTTCTATCTCCCTGAAAACTTATTGGACCAAACTGGTACACTTTTTTCTTTCTATAGTTTCCAAACTTATAACAGCAAAACATTAGATTTTTAGTTTTTAAATTTAAAGGGCCCAAGTTTGTATATGATACATGGTTTATTTGGGATCAAATCTATTCAGGTTTGTTGGTTTAATTATTTTGGATTTATCAGTTAAGTTTCATTCTAGTTCATACCTGAGAGTCTGAGACCTAATAAAGAAGAAGAGTGAATAAGAGGTTTTTGTATGCCATTTCTTCAGAGCTTCTACAAGTGTTGATATGGCTAAAAGCGACCATTTAGACCCAACAATGAGTTTCTCATCTATAAGTCGGACATTATAGCCGTCTAGACACCAACATGACGGGAAATGCCATTTAATTAGAAATATAAGTCACGAGAGAAGTTGGTATGTTATTGCAATTGGTTTTGGTTTTGTTGATTACATGTTACTAGTTTTAAATTAGGAGATCACTGGGAGCCCTAATATTATATGGTTGTTACGATGCCTTCCAAGGTTTATTGATCGACTTGGCTTAATCTTTAAGCTGGACTGATAAATTAACATTCCGGTTACTGTTTTACCCATTTTTGGTTACTGTTTTACCCATTTTTAATCTACCTTTTTCACCCTTATCTCATCCACCGTTCATTGCATTATCATCTTGTTCAGTTTAATCGATGTCTTGTCTAAAAGTAATCTGGATATTGAACAATGCAGGGTAGATGTTGCTGTGGCAATCTTGTGGGCCACGTTGTTCATCGTGCTTGTAATATCGTCATATATGACTCTCTACTTCAGACATTTCTGGCTTTCATTTGCCACAATTGGCCTTGGTATCTTAGTTCCAATACGGTTGAGGATTTCTAGGCAGACAATTGCTAGGAAAAAGGATAGAAGGTTGCTGTTGCCTTTGTCCATGTGAGCATATTATGCATAACTGATCATACAAGTTAAACCCAGTAATTTAATCATCGGGATTATTGATTGGTCCAAGAACTATTAAAAACTTAACAAGCAAGTGTTATCACAGATGTTACTCTTCTTTTCTCATCTTCAATCTATATGCACAAAACATAATTTACTTACCTTTGACTTGTTCTTCTGAATTCAACGTTAGAAATATCTGATTAGTTTATTGAATTGTTATGTTCTACATCCTACCTTGTTTAGCCATATGTGGTTAAATGATTGTCAATGCAAGTTATTAAAGGACTTCAAAAGTCTCTAGTCCTAAACCAAAAATGCAAATATTTTGATTATGCGTCTTTTTAGCCGGTGGATATGCTAAAAACCTAGGTACTCAAAGCTGTGAGATGCACTGAAGGGTAATGATGGTTAGAACACCCTCGCTTGAACGACCTCAACACTTTTGGTAATGATGGTTAACACTTTTAGTGTTGTAATAAATACCTATCTAGTCCGGCATTTAGGATTATTCTGATATTGTCTGCGTATAAGTTTTTGAGTTAATTACACATACTGTTTGAGTGTTTGAACAAAGTAACGGTTTGAGTGCCAAAACAAATTAACAATCCAGGTAGTATATTAGCACTTAAATTTGTTGCATTTGTTAACTTTAATGTTAAATTAACATGAAAAGTTAGTTGTAATACCCAAACATGTTAAAAATATAAAATTTAGCTTAGTCATCAAAGACCATCTGTGCACTTAACTCTTTTTAAGCAAATACCAAAAGTTTATCAAGCCCAAGAGAGAAACAAGTAAGTTATAATTAACAAATATCCAAAATTGAAATTGAAAATAGAACTCCAACCAGATCTATAAATTGTGATTACATGATAAAAAGAATTGAATAAGATACATTTTATGTATCCGTGCATAGTGATCAGGTGAAGTGAAAGAGAGTACGAGCACCACGATTAGTAAAGTGGATTGTCATAAAGAAGATAGTATCAGGCTATCAGCCTCATATCTAGATATTGCACATTCAATAAAAAAACAGTTACGATCAGACATGTTATGACATCACACGGCTTTGTAACAAATGAAGGTTGATTTCTTGTTACTCTTAGGTGATAGAAGTGATTATCATCTTGTTCCGGTAAGTAATCTCAAAATCACGTTCCTTTTTTGAGGTTTTGATGTGAAATAAGACATGCATGTGGTTTAAACTGATTAATTGTGGTATTCATTAGTCTAAAATCATTACACATGATGTTTTTAATATGTTAAAGAGTGTTTATTTGTTTTTATACCAAGAAAACTAGTTGTTTGTCATTGAGTTCGAAATCATGTCCCCCTTTATATAGAATTTCATGATAATGATTAGATGAGATCCAATATATCAAGAATGGATACAATATACTATTAAACTTTATAGATACTTCCTATGTGTCTATCTAATTCTCAATTCTAATATACTCCCGCAGTCGAAACGGAGAGGAGACAAATGCTAAGATTGGATTTGAAATTTTCAAATAGAACCCACGGGGTAAAAATGTTGATACTGGGAAGGGGCAAGATACATTCCAATTTGCCCACGCTATACCTTTTCACATACAAAATGAACGCCCAAGTTGTTATGTTTCGTACGCTGGTGATGAATCCGATCAGCTATTAAGCAAGTGTTGCTTATGTTGGTCACAATACGCAATGGATGTACTAAGCATTGGGTGATGAAGTTCAAAAGAAATTTTCAAAGCCAACATAATTCCACAACATTTGCTACACCTCAATACTTGGCCTCAACACTAGAGCAAAACAAAGTGGTCAGTCTTTTATACAACCACGAAAGTAAATCATCCCCTAAAACACACAATAGCCCGAAGAAGTTCGACAAGTATCCAGACAAGCGGCCCAATCTCTACTTGTGAAAGCAAGAAGGGAAGTAACCGTGCACCAGTGTATTGTAATATCATATGTTAGGCTCTTAACACACACATGTACATACAAACTTGGACAGGTTTTGTTAAATCCAGGTGTGTAAAAGTATGGTATTTAAGGCCCCGACAAGATTACAAAAAGAGGCGGGGTCGTCAATAAGTGGGCTGTCGGTTCAGTAGATTATAAACTTTGCCTTTTCTCACTCTTAATTATATTGGATTAATAACTTCTATTTAAGAAAGTATTATTTAGAAAAAGTTAAAAAAAATATTTCTAATAAAATTTTTAAAAAATGATGTTAGGACTGCCGAGATTAAAATACTTGTATAATTCATTTCTCTTTAACTTTTCTAAAGAAATAAATAAGCTTTCTAAAATGTTCTTTTTTTAAAAAATATTTAACTAAAATATTATAAAAATATATTTTGTTTGATCTTGATACAATATCAGACATTTTTGAAAAAGAGCTTTTTGTATTTTCGATTAGAAATATTTTCTTATTATTATGTGTTTTGAAATATTAAAAAAAAATAAAAAATACATCTCAATCATCTTGTATTAGGGGTTTTTAAATTTGTTTGTTTTTCTAACATTCATTTTTAAAACCATTTAGTTCATTATAGCATTCTATGTGTCACCATTCGAATTTTTAAACATCATATTTATTGTCGTTGGTTTCGTAAACGTTCTTTTTTTATAATCAGTTACTTCTTTTATAATACCATTTATTTTTAGAAAAAGGTTCTAAAAAATATGATTAGACATTTAAAAAGCTGTAGAAAATATGTTTAGAAAATACAAATAATTTTAAAAAATATGTTTCAAAAAGCGAATGGTTTATTTAATTCTCTAATAAACAAAGTATTTTAATAGTTTATTTATTCTTAAAATAAATGGAAAACATTAAATGGATTATAGAGCTTTTTAATATATTTTTTTCTTCAATAAAATTGCACATTCGAACATTTATCTAGTTTTATTAGAGATATTTTCCTCTAACTTTTCTTAAATAATACTTTTGTAAATGAAAATCTTTTTTAATCTAATAAGATTAGGATTGAGAAATTTTTTTTTTATCAAAAATACCCATCTTAGTAAATATTTTTAAATCATCCATTTTGGTAAATAAGTTTTTCATACACACTATATAGGGAAAAAACTCCATGTACTTCAAAATCAAATACTTAAATTGTTTAATCTGTTTAAATAAAAAGATCAACAGAGTCCAAGGAAATCTATATTTGAATTTTCAAATTCCATTATTAATGTGTATATTGATTTTCCTTTTTTTCATCCAATTTAACCTGAACCAAACAACCATTTTGAAACCTCTAAATATGGCTATTACAAAATACATACCCTGCAAAACCTCCAACTTCAGTAGCTGTTCTTTACTTGAGTCTATTATAACCTTAATCAAACTATATATTTTAAGAATAATATTAAGAAATCATCATAAAGACATTCAAACTTCCAAATAGTAGTAAACTGACTTGAAATCAAAATCTAAAAACACAAGCAGATCATGTTTCTACACGAATCCTAATCAAGGGATTAAGACCGGGGAGCAGTGCGAGAATGGGGCTGCTACCGAGGATCAGGCAGGAACTTGGCCTTAACTTTAACTGCTGGGAAGCAGGATGCGGCTGGACTTTGCTTCGGCTGAGCTGGACTTCGGCTGAACAGAGTATCTGTGAGACAAGAACAACACCGTGAGCCTCGCCTCGGGCAGAAAGGGCTTTCTCCTCGAGACCACACTCTGGCGTGAGAATAAGTATTTGTGTCGATATAACTTTGAAGAGAGAAATTATTAAGTGAGTAGCTTATAGTGAAAGTGTTCTGAGAATGTGTTCTTCCTTTGGAATGGAAGAAGTATTTATAGTGTTGGTGTATGGGGATTAGATATGACATGGTTCTATTCATGAAAAACCTGTGGTCAATGATATGGGACTGAAATTCCCTAGCCAAGAGTTTTATACCTTTTCTGGTGCAAAGGGTTTCTGACTAGCATTAATGTGGTTTTTCTGTGTAGTTGACTTTGGGATTTGGTAGCTGCTCTGACTTTCTGCCAATGTTTTCGCTTTATGCGTTTTGTCATCTTGTATTTCTTTCTTATTCTCTTGTAGCCAATGAATGGCTTCCTTGGTTATCAAGTTTGCCTTGCTTTGTGCTTTTAATAAATTTCTTCCAAGCGTCATAGGTGAGATAAAACGCTTTGTATCTTTCGAGCATCCAGCCGTGGCTTGGGTCCATTTGACAGCGGCTTGGACTTAGTTCATAGGTGAACCCCGAATTGGTTTGGGTGAACTGTGAATTGGGCTTGCAACCCGAGAGACCGTAGCTAGGCCTTGTGGTTCGGATGATCCGTGACTGGAACTTGTGACCCGGGCGGAGCCACGACTGGGACTTGCGGTTGAGGCAGCCGCGGTTGGGGTTTGTGACCCTGAACGGATAGCGGCTTGGTTTGTCGTTGAGATATCAATCCGATCCTTTATTGGCTCGGGTCTTCGCTCAGCTTTTCAGGGTGATACCCCTTTAAGTCCCCCAGTCCAATGTCATAATGTCAAGAATGGCATTGGAATAATAATAAATGCTTTGTGTTTTGGCGGCTGTACCTTTTTGGCATTTTTTTGATGTGACTGAGACCTCACCAATCAACTCCTTGTCATTCTTGCCTCGGGTTGCGGCCCCCGTCCTCTTCAATCAAATCTTTGTTATTTTTTACCTCGAGCCGCGAACTTGTATTCGTCAATCAAATCTATTCAGCGGTCGGGACGATAGCTCTTTATACTTCGTTCTTTAGCTTTTGTAATTTTCGAATTCCGGTTAGTCGTTTCTTATGTTTGCTTCTTAGGCATTATGATATTCATTTGTCTCAACTTGTTCCCTTAGGATTAGTCAAGGTATATCACTTTGAGATATCGTGTCGTGCCCTTAGTTTGGAACCCGAGATAAATCTTTTCAGGGCATTTTATAAGTTAACTAGGGTAGGGGATTGGTTAACCTTTGAGAAAAGAAAAGCGCCTAAACCTCCTTTAGTGTCACGAACCATAACTAGTTTGAAACATTGGAAAGACCATTTTTTCTTCATTTCAGCTAGTATAGTTCCTTTTGAGATGCATTGGTTGAAACCTAGTAAGTCCATTCAGGACCCCTTTCCGAGCCCGACACATTTGACATGTCTGCTTATGACCTCTTGAAAGCTGAGACAATTCCTCTTCATAGCTATTTTGAGCATTTCCTCGTGATGGCCGGTGTTAGTCGTAACTGGACCGACCTTAACATGGTTCCTTTCATGACTTATCAAAGGAAACGTAAGTTGCTTCCCCCTTTATGCCTTAATGTACATGTTCATGTGTCTGATTATTGTTTGTATGTTGTGCTTTTACAGGTATGGGTCTATTCGAGCGAATGAAATTGTCTGCCAAGGAAGATGTGTCTGAACAGGTTGAGGTTTTGCCTGAGGGTGCCACTCCTATATTAGAGACAACCGCTGGTTTCGTTGTTCAACCGGGTGAAACTATGCCACCGCCCACTCGTAAGCGAAAAATACTAATGAAGCTTCTGTCCTCGCTAGCCGTCCCAAAATGAAACGCAAACAAGGGTTGGGGGGACCGGGTCTTCGGCCGCGGCCGTCACCTCTACCCGCGTCTGCCGCAGCTCGTAGGGAAGGCCCCTCAGTCGCGGCTGGAGTGTGGTCTGGCTCGAATTCTGGCAATGTTGGTTTTGCCCCTTTGCCTTCTGATGGTCAGTCAGTGGTTCTGGTAAGGAAAAAATGACTGTTTCTTTTGAAGACACTGACCTGCATGCGGAAGAGAAATTTATTCCTGACTGGGAGTTGACTAATGGAACCACTTTCGAGACTCCGGATTCATGTAGAGGCTTTATGTTTGTATCCCGCACACCTGCTGAATTTTACCGTGAGGAAGGGTTGAAAAACAGAGCATTGTCAAATACTGGTTGTTTGGCCGTGGTGAATAGTTTGTTTTCTTTTGCTGAGATTCAAAACTTGTACTTTGACTTTATGCTTATTTTGGTAATGTTATTTATGTTTTGACAACACATGCTTTGTGTTTATTGATCGTTGGTACCTTATGCATTGCGACGTGTCACTGTGCCGCGACTCTTGGCCGCGAGATCCCCTTGGCCACGGCTTTTGGCCGCGACTGGTTTCATGTTTGCGGCTTACGGCCACGACTCGCCATTTGTTCATAATATTATTATGGTTATATTTTTAACTGCAACATTCCACCTCGCAACTCGGGCCTTCGGCCACAACTAGAGTCATTGGTTGCGACTCGAAGCTTTGGCCGTGGCTCGATGCTTCGGCCGCGAGTCGGTGCTTCGGCCTCGACTCGGTGTCGTGACTCGAGGCCTGCTTATTACCTAGCCGCGGCTCACCTTGGAGCTCTTGGCCGCGGTTTTCGGCCGCAGCTCTTGTTTCATGGTTGTGGCATTTCGCCACAACTTGTCATTCGCTAATAACATAATTATGGTTACCTTTTTAGCCACGATTAGTAACCTCGGCTGCGGATGAGACTTAGGCCGTGACTTTAACTTTGGCCGTAGCCTTATGCATCGATGCATTTTTTGGTTATTGTTGTTATTTATCTTATAAAATGCGTCATTTTGCCTTATACTCGACGTATTGGCACTCCTTTTACTCTTTTTGATTTCGAGTTATCCGTTTTTCTGGCTTGGGTTTTTAGCCGAATGGAAATGTACATTGTTGAATGGCTCTAATTGTTTGTCAAAGTATAATCATGCGTTTGGAGCAATGCATTGGTTTTCTTTGAGATTTGGTTACGAACATCGAGTTCTACTTAGTTATGGTTTTGTTTAACTTAGCTTGACAAACATTTGCATTGTTGGGTTACTTATTGTGTCATTCGCAAATGTCGCTCGAGTAATTGCATTGGTATCTCACTTTGCTTTCTTTGCTCACACGTCATTGTTGTTCCATGACTTGTTACGACACTGGTTATATAAAAAGATTCATTAATTTGGTGTAACTACCGGTGCTCGAATGCACCTTCTTAATGAAAAATGAGTTACACTGTTGAGATTCGACTGCCTATTACATGTAGCATCGTCGGAGCTGAGCTCCATTCCAAGTTCTCGGGATGGCTGTCCCGTTCAGCTGGCTGAGTTTGTAAGCTTCATTGTTTCCTACTTCAATGACTTGATAAGGTCCTTCCCAACGTGGCCCCAACTTACCCCGATCCTGAACTCTACTCGCCTCGTTGCTTCTTAAAACGTAGTCGCCTTCCTTGAATATTTGATGTTTCACGCGAGAGTTGTAATACCGTTCAATTTCTTTCTTATGCTTTGCTTCTCGAATTGCCGCTACCATCCGTCTTTCTTCAAGTAAATCCAAATTGAGTCGTAGATTGGTTTAGTTCTCCTCTCCAAGAGCTTGTGTGACACGGGTTGTTGGCATACCTATCTCGACTGGTATCATGGCTTCCGATCCGTAAGTTAAACTGAATGGGGTTTCGTCATGACTAGTCTTGGGCATGGTTCGATGGGCCCACAAGACATTGGGTAGTTCCTCTACCCAGTTCTTCCCCTCAATGCCTAATCTTGTTTTTATTCCTTCAACGATACTGCGATTGACTCTCTCAACTTGACCGTTACCCTGTGGATGAGCTACCGAAGTGAAAATTTGCTAGATTTGCAGGTCTTTGCACCACGACTTGAATGGATTCTCAGCGAACTGCTTCCCATTATCTATTACGATAAACAATCGGAGCCCGAAGCGGCATTTGATGTTTTCCCATGTAAACTTCTTCACTTGCTGCACTGTGATCAACTTGAGGGCCTTAGCTTCCACCAATTTGGTGAAGTAATCTACTGCCACTAAGAGAAATCTGACTCCTCCGGCTGTCACTGGGAACGAACCCACAATATCCATGCCCCATTTCTGAAAAGGCCACGCGACATTGACTAAAACCAGATCGTTCTTGGGTCTGTGGCATATTGGGGCATGCCTTTGACAACTTTCACACCTTCGGATTTCTTTGGTTGCCCTCCTATGCATCTCGGGCCAATAGTACCCTGCCCCCATCACTTTTGCTACCACCATCCTTGGACCTGCATGGATGCAACAAATGCCTTCGTGTATTTCTCTGATAACATAGTTCGTTTCGTCTGGCGCAAGTCATCGTAGCAATGGTCCCATGTAGGACTTGCGGTATAGGACCCCCTGTCGCAGCTCGTATTGTAGTGACTTTGCTTGAACCGCCCTTGCGTCTCCCTTCTCTTCGGGTAGGTCTCCACTTGCTAGGAACTTGATAATTGGACTCATCCAACATTCATGTGTTGTATCATCCACTGAAGTTACCTCCTTCTCGTCGATCGACGGTGATTGTAGTACCTCAACTCTGACTTCCTTGGCTAGGTGGCTAAAAGTCACTGAAGTGAGTTTGCTAAGAGCATCTGCTTTCTTGTTTTTGCTTCTTGGGATGTGTGAGACATCGCACTTCTCAAAACCGCTGATCAAATCTTTTGCTTTTCTCAGGTATTGCTTCATTGTTTTTTCCTTTGCATCATAGGACCCATTAATCTGATTTGCCACTAGCAGCGAATCTACATGAGCATGAAGCCGTCGAACTCCCTGCTTGGCTAACCTTAAACCTGCCAACAACGCTTCATATTCCGCCTCGTTGTTAGAACTTTTAAAAGCTAACCGTAGGGCGTAGGTTAACTCTTCTTTTCTGGGTCCCACTAATATCAGACCGGCTCCTAACCCTTCATCGTTCGCAGCTCCGTCGGTGTGCAAGCACCAAACTTCGTCACTTTGATGCTCGTTGCTTATGTTGCCGTCGACGCGACCTCCATCTTGTGGTATCTCCGCCAAGAAATCAGCCACCACCTGACCTCTTACCGCCACCCTTGGCTTGTATTCTATTCCGAAAATTCCGAGCTCTATGGCCCATTTCGCCAATCTCCTAGAAATCTCCGGTCTTCTCAATACTTGTTGTATGGGGTGGCTCGTGCGAACTTCGATCACATGAGCTTGGAAATACCTTCGTAACCTCCTGCAAGCATATACCAAAGAAAGAGTAAGTTTTTCCATTGGTGAGTACCTGGTTTCTGGATCCTTAAGAGCCATGCTGACGAAGTAGATTGGTGTTTGCTTTCCACTCCGATCCGTCATCAAAACCGCGCTAACGGCCTCTGCTCTGGCTGATAGGTACATCACGAGTCGTTCCTCCGGAAGTGGAACTACTAGCTTCGGTAGGTTGCTTAAGTATAACTTCATCTGTTGAAAAGCCTTCTCTGCCTCATCCGTCCACCTGAAATCTTTCTTGTTCAAACAACTTCTCAGCGTAGACATGAAAGGCATAGAGCATTCGGTGTGTCTTGACAGGAACCTGTTGAGTGTGACTAGACGTCCATTGAGTGTTTGCACTTCTTTAATAGATTTAGGCGACGACATTTCGAGTACCGCTGCAACCTTCTCGGGGTTGGCTTCCAGCCCTTATTTTTTAACAACCCCCAAAAACTTCCCTTCTTCTACCCCGAATGAACACTTATTTGGGTTCAACTTCATGTTTATTTTTCGTAATGTCTCGAACGTGTCAGCAATGTCTGCCAGTAAGGCTTCCTCATCCTGACTTTTTATCACCACGTCATCGACGTAAATTTCAACGTTTTTTCCCATTTGTTTCGCAAACGCTTTGTCCATCAGGCGTTGATACGTGGCTCGTGCATTTTTGAGGCCGAATGGCATTTTGGTGAAACAAAAAATTCCGATGTCTGTATAAAAGGCCGTCTTATCTTCGTCTTCGGGTACCATCTGAACTTGATGATATCCCTTGTAAGCATCTAAAAAACACTTCAAAGGGAAACTTACTACGAAGTCTACTTTCAAATCTATGTCTGGTAATGAATAACAATCTTTAGGGCAGGCATTGTTAAGATCTTTGAAGTCAATGCACATCCGCCACGTAGCGTCACTCTTCTTCACCATCACTGGATTGGCCGCCCATGTCTGGTAGCGCACCTCCCTAATTATACCAGCCTCGAGTAACTTTTTAACCTCTTCTACTACGGCTTGGCTTCGCTCTGGGCCCATGTGTCTGCGCTTTTGGACGACTGGTTCCTTTGACTTGTATGTATTCAATTTGCGTTCCGCTATGTCCCGAGGAACACCTTTAATGTCAGAGGGTTACCATGCAAAAACATCTAAACTGTTCTACAGCAAACGTCGCAGTCACTCTTTGGTCGCGTCAGTCAATTGACCCCCGACCGTAACCTTGTGCTCATGAAAAGCGGGGTTAATCACCCACTTTTCCAACGTTGGACGCGTAGCTTCGCCTGCTTCGATCGAAGTGCTTGGCATCACCGCTCTTACATCTTTACACGCTTTGCTAGAATAAACGGTGACTACCCCGGTTGGGGTAGGGAATTTTATCGCCGCGTGAACCATCAAGATTACTATTCCAAGAGTACACAGACCGGGCCTCCCCAGAAGAACATTGTGGGAAGACTCTGAGCGTACAACCAGGAATGTCATCATGACCTCTCTCCAACCAACTTCATTACCTATCACCACTGGCAACTGTATCTGTCCCAACGTCTGCACCACCTCCCCCGCAAATCCTATGAGGTGGTGCGTCACTGTCTCTAGGTTTTTCCTGACCTCGTCATCTAGCTGCAAAAAACAGTGTTCGTACATAATCTCTGAACTACTACCACTATCCATATATATCCTGTGTACCTGATGACCTGCAATGATGGCTGAGATTGTGAGTGGCGCATTGGCGAAACTTCCACCACGGATTGGAGGGAAAGATATCTCTTGTGCCATCCAAGGTTCCATATGGTCAGAATATTGTTTGCCTCCACGATTCGCCACTTGCAGCATGAATATTTCCTTTCTTTTGTCTCCTGCCTGCGGCGTCTTTTTCAATTCCCTTAGCAAGTGTGCTAACTTCCCCGTCTTTATGGCGAGTTCAATCTGTCGTTTCAAAGAGAAACAATCATCAGTTGTGTGTCCGTTTTCTTTGTGAAACTCACAATACTTGTTTGTGTCCCTCTTTACTCCGGGTTTCAGCGGGACAGGTTTGGTGAAACGAATGTTTTCAGTTGCTAAAATCTCGCTCGGAGTTTTTGTCAGAGGAGGTAGAGTGACGTTTGGTCCTTGTGAACTTTTAACTGAAGAAGGTGTGAAACGAGGCGGAAAAACCAAGTTCTGCTGGGAGAACCGGGGTTGAAAACGTGGCCTCTCCGAAGATCTCGCTCCTCCTGGTCTCCTTTGCGAATCCCATGTGGGTACAGGCTTTCTCAGGCTTTTCTCCTTTAACTGTTCGCATGCCTTTTTCCCTCGTACGAATGCTTTTGCCCTTTCTAACATTTCTTCCACTAACTTTGGAAGACTTTCGTGGAACCTCTCTACTAGCTGGTCGTTTCTCACACCATGCCGAAATCCGGATCGTTTCTCCGGCTCCACGAATCTGTATGCTTTCCTTAGAGTACCTAGTTATGAAATTTTCAGTGGATTCGTTATCTCCCCTTTTAATGTTGTGAAGCTCAGTGGGATCCTTTGTGGAGCGACGCTGTTGACTGAAATTTTTCAGGAAATTCTCTTCCAATTCTTCGAAACTCCCAATTTCACCAACCGGAAGACTGTCAAACCACACCCTAGCTGCGCCTGTTAGTGTTTGGGTCAACATGTGACACCACACGGGAACTGACCACTGCTCCACCTCTGCTGCCCCGATGAAAATTGCGAGGTGGTCATCTGGGTCTCCCAGGCTGTCATATTTCCCAACATTAGACGGCATTTTTAGTTTTGGAGGGAAAACGAATTCCGCTATTCTTGGGATGAACTTAGATCTTGCTCGCGCCGTTGATGGACAGTATGGCTTGCTAAAATCATCATCGACTCCCGCTTTCTCTCCGGCTGCGGTGGCACCCAGACTCATCTTTGCCTTGTCTTTAACGCTCTTCGCTTTATCTCCATGGCTACCTTCTCCATCCACACGATTCATCTCCTTTGGGGTTTCTTCATATTCCAAGCATGTTCGGATTTCTCCAAGGCGTCACTCCCTTTCCTCCTGTTCTAGCATGGAGAGGATTTGTTCTCGGTTTTTGTTGATGAACTCTGGGGTAATGTCACACCCCCGCTAAAAGCGGAAACACGAGGATGTAACAAGACGGGATCGTCATAACCCATGGTAAACAATAGAGATGCAATGTAAGTAATGATGACAAAGCGTGTCATGACGACACCCGACACAAAGGAGACTTGTGTCGTGTTTAGTCAATATTCACGACAACATAGCCATAAGCATAAACATGTTAAATGATTCATATAGTCAAAGTAGTAACAATTGTAATGTAATCCCCACAACCCAGGAACAAGTATCAAAAGAATGAAGTTAATCAGACTACACAATGATTCCAAAATGTATGTTTGTCAAATATGTTTAGTCTCAAAAATGCATCCTAGGGTCTCCACTAAGGCA
>BJCM01074092.1:2477-34977 GCA_018326385.1 Flaveria bidentis | reverse complement strand
AAATCAAATTAAAACCCCAAAAGTGTAAAATAAACACTTGTTTGATTGGATCTTTAAACTTTTTGGTTTGATATGATTCGATTCAAATGGATATTCTTTTGATTTGGTTTAATGTCTTAAAATAATAATGAATATGATAAAAGAAGGATATGAAGATGATTACAACGGGCATTAAAATAGGCATGTGCATGGCACAAAACCAGCTTATTATTAAATGCATCCGTTAGTTGTTAGCTATTTGTGCTTGAAAGGTGATATTGTCTCCAAACTTAATGTGGGCACCAACATTTTCTTCGGTGGCAAACAATTGCATATATAGCCATCGTACTCTACTTAACTTTTATGTTGTACATGAATTTATTGTCTACATGTATTGAGTACATGAATTTATTGCCTACATTTTGTTTGATAACATATTTAACTAAGAAAAAAAATATGTAAAAAAATATTAAACCAACGTTATATGAGTTGCTAAATGTATGTATACAATTAATTGTCTGATTTCTTAACTATTACCTAAGGTTGTAAACGAATCTAACGAACCGAACGAACAAGAAGAAGGTTTTGTTCGTATTAGTTCATTAAGGAAATGACATTATTCATGAACTGTTTACGAACACTTAACAAACAAGATTTATTGTTTGTACTCGTTCATTAGGAAAAGAGAGTGTTCATAAATTGTACGTTCAGGAACACTTACTGAACTAATTGAACACAAACAATGACAAACGAACAAAGTCAATGACAAACGAACACAAACAAATGTTCATGAACATAAATGAACACAAATAAAAGTTGTTAAGCTTTAACACAAAATAATCATCCATTCATAATTTGTATAATTATCATGAATACCATTAATAACAAACTTAAAAAAGATTGTCAACCTTTAACATAAACTAGAGTTAAAGATAATTAAATTGGGAAGTTGACAGAGACATATAATATAATTGTAAAGATTAAAACCAGTAAAATAAAAATATAAAATTTTTAAAAGAACAAATACAAAATAATATATTATCGAACGTTCACGAAAAAAGGTAAATGAACAAGATCTCTGTTCATTTTCATTTATTTAACTTAATGAACACACTTTTTTTCGTGTTTGTTTATTTATTAAACGAATAAGCGTAAATGAATTTCTCGTTGAACAATTCACGAACTGTACGTTAAAAAGTCGGTTTATTTACGACTCTACTGCACTGGGTAAAGATACGATAGTAAAAGATGAGTTGAATTTCATACAATTTTGATACCTTAATTTGAGATTTCGTATATTTATTCAGTTTATTATTCTATTGTTACTCTGTTACTTGTAATTTTAATTTCTTAGAAGTAATCTTCAAAACAAATAATTCACAGTTAACTTTCTGTTATAGAAAAAGTTTATTTTTATAAAAAGCATATTCATTACACAGATCTGAGCAAATGACTGCCTATTACTATATGCTATTCATAAATTTTTAACAATATTTGTGTAACACACGAAATAATAATAGTCTTAGTAGATTAACTAAAACAATAATGATTATGTGTATGAAAAAAGGGTACGCGTATCATTTTCAGCTTTTAAAAGTTACATATTTTATAATCCCACCTTTAAGTGATCTGCCAGTGATCCCGACAAGACATGCAACTTAGTGATTTTATTATTTGTGAAATAGACAATATTTGAAATAAACTTAAAATTAGGATGGAGATATATTTTTAACATTTTATAATTATTATAATAGTATCAATCAATATTTGTTTGTAAATTGTTTACGAGTTTATTTAACAATTCAAACTGTAATATTATTAGTAATTCATACTGATAATTTATTAATTGATACTATATATTAGCATTTACTTTTGTCGTCAAATGCAATATCAATTGCATTATTATCATAAATTTACCCAAAATTAACCTATATATTAAAAAAGAAGTGTGAAAGAAGCAGTAATGTTTTTGATGTTTTGATTTGGTCACAGAGGTTTGAGGAATTTGCATTTTGCCCCTCCTCTTTGTTTATACGGTGGCAAAGGCGATCACAGATGGTCACTGTGATGGTGGTGATGGAATCTGTTGTCGTTCCGCCTTCCCTACGTGGTAGAGGTGGAGCAAGCGGCGGTTGTCGTTTGGTCTACCAGTGGTCTTCATTCAATCGGAGACCTTCTGCTATAGTTGTCGGCGTACATGCCGGCTTTCCCCCCGGTATGGTTGATTTTCATCGTCGCAATTGTGGTGGTGTGTTTGGAGCACTATGATGCATGTCGGGTCGTTTTCCCTTTCGCAAACTTGACTTGAGCAAATGGCGATGGTGATGGCGGTGGACTTGGTTGGGGGGAGGAGGTGAAGATGGCGTCTACAGGAAACCGTCTTCTGTTGGTTCCAATGTCATACCGCCTTTGGCTGTTTCCCTTTCGATAAAGCCTTTGGTGGAAGTTCCATTGTGATTTTCCGAGGTCGGCTTTATGGACGTCGTCAGTGGTCCCTTCCGACCGCCTTTGGTGGCGTTCGAGTGTGGCGTTCATTTTCAGAATCAACTTGAAACCTCCACCATAGGCAATAATGTTGAGAAAATAAATGTATTATATTGTTTTGGCGTAGCAAATATTTGTTTGCAACCATAAAAACCATTGTTTCCGAGCCTTCTTTTTGAGATTTATGTTCTTTAGTTACCTTTCTAGAGTGTGTGATGTGATATCACTACCTGTAATACGTTTCACAAAAATTCACTATTATTTTTGTATACAAATTAACATATATGGTTGAATTACAAGACCACAAAGAATATTGAGGACAAATTTAATGATTAGAACAAGTGACAATTAATATTAATGCTTTATGGGTGATGACGATACATAAAAAGATGTATTAGTTTTTTTGGCGTGGCATACCGGCCTTTTTGAGCTTTATAATCGGAGGAATATATTGTTGTGTAGCATCAAGGTTGTTTACACCCGCCGCGAAGTGCGGGCGGGTAACAATTAGTTTCATTAAAAATGGAGAGATTCTAGTTCAATTCTCACATGTAATAAGAAAAAAAAAGTTTCAGGTTGTGCCAACAGTTTTTCTTACCTAAGATTAGTATTATGTCGAGGGGGTCTTAGGTTTTTGACTGATGTCTGATAGAATGGACTGATGTACAGATTTCTATTCGGTATATACGCAAGTAATGAAAATAACCGAGTGGGCCAATGACCAGACAGTGATCCAAATAGTTGTTCAAAAAATTTATTATATATTTTTACTCGATTTCACTCGCAAGAAAAACATTCTTACCAATTTTGCTTATAATCATAATTGTGAGAGCAGAGAAAATCGAAATTAATCGTCAAACCAATGATAATTTTGCGAAGATAGGCCTTAGTAACAAACTAAGATTTAAAAGAGTTATTAGATAAATTATCAAATGAATTATTACTGGAGTTTTAATAATTCAGTTTTACCATTAAATTTTAATTCCAAACACCGACGAATGGCCAGGGGATGGTGGTGTTCTTTTTTATTTCGGTAGTAGTGTTAATTTTTGACCCGGTAATGTAAAATTTTAAAATATATAGAGTTTGCCATCTTAAAAAAATTTACTTTCACGCCCATCACTTTTATAATATGGTTCAAACTCCGTCACCAATACCAAATATTATTAAACATCTAGAAGAACATATGTGAATGGAGGGAATAAAATCGAATGAACTTACTTAATTACTTTAAAATCATTGAGTAAATGGTGTATACAATAATATAATGGACTAGGAAGCCAGTGAAGCTAAAACTGCCAATGAGAACAACTACACTTGTCACTCCATATATAATTATATAATATATAATAATAAAACATTAAACATTTCCCCCGTACCAAACAAAATCTCCATTTGCAGCAACTTTTCATAATATTTTTGTTATTCTTTTAAAAACACTTCATCATAATATTTAAATTAAATGAGATTTATAATAATGGGGCGGGTGCATTTCACCTTTAAATTAGAAAGGGTCGGCTAGTAAATCATGGAGTCAATCAAGCATGCATTCATCATGTGGACATCACCCATACATGCATCTCTTTTTATTCGTAACATATGTACCATGATTCTAGCTCCAACACAATAATTCCATTTGTCTTCAAGTATTCTTCTTTATATACATTTACTTATATCAACATAAGGGTTTTTATTTTATTTTCAGCTTGTAAAGTAATTAAAAGAGATGTACGAATAAAACAACAATCAAAACCTAAATTTATATGTCATGAACGATTTATTGTTTGGATTGACCGTTATTTGTGTTTTGTTTTTTTAAATCGTGGAGTGATTATATGGAGGATAAAAAGTTCAAAATGGAGAGTTAAAACTTAAAAAGATTAATTCGCCATGTTTGCTTTTCGCATCACATGATTTGATACATGTTAAATAAAATCCCTTTATTTGTATTATAAGTTACAATAATGATAGTTCTCATAGTTTTGCATACTATTTATAAAAAAATAATAATATGGTATTCTCTGGTAGCAAAGTTAAACTAAGATTTTTATTTCTACTCAAGTTTGTTAGGAAAAGTAGCTTAATTTTTGTCTAAATGACCAATTTATGTAAATAAAATGGAAAGTTTGAAACCAAAATAATATTAAATAAACATAAACGAGTGTGGACTGTGGTGTTTGTAAATTAAAGAACAAGCATAAACACAAACACGAACTCCAACTCAATATATGCGAATCTTTTTAAATAATTTTATACTGCCAAAACAATAAAACTAATATAAAACCACCTAGGATTTTTCAATAGTGATATTATTTTTTTCGTAACCTTGAAATACAATAAAACAAGATTATATGTATAGAAACATCCTGGTGGCAGGTAAACTGAAAACCAGAAACCACGTACGCGTCAAAAGTTTTTTTAATTATATAGGTTTTTTTAACAAAATGTTTGAGATAGCTTTTTAGTTTATTAATTTTTTAATCCTGAAAGCTTTATTGTTTTTAATATAGATTTCAAAAAAAATTCATAATATTTTATTTTAAACTTTAGGTTTTTAAACAGCGAAGAAAGTGAAATGTATAACCTATCGAGACCAGGTTAAAGTAAGAGAAAAAATGAAACTTAGAATTTAAAATTATTACAGCATAATTTTCAATCTATCAATCTATGATCTCAAATCTCCATCTTATTTTATCCAAAGAAAAGAAATTGGACTTGATTCCAACCATAACCTCCGGTTCATACACAAGGTTATTGTTAAAATATCATGTGTGTCTAGCCTTTCAAATGCAACATAAAATTAAAAGAAGAAAAGTTTTTTTAGGCCGCAAGATATCTAACAAAACACTATCCCATACCTTATTTACAAACTCACGATTTATTAGAAGGTGATCTGTAGACTCCTTAAAGTAGCCACAATTGGAGCAACAATCATTTATTCAAAGGGCATGCTTCACCAAAGCAAATTTTAAGGGAACCTAATCAACCACCACCTTCCAAACGAACCTACTCACTTTAATAGAAATCCTTTTCGATCACTCGAAAATGAAGTTGTTAAAGGGAAGGTGACCAATTCAATGCACTGCCTTATCTCCCTTATAGGGAAAGACCTTGACACCTGAGTCCCGTTAGTCACATAATAGGGGTCAATCACACCTTCTTCATCTCACCCACTCTTTTTTTTATGTGTACTAATTCTCATTTATGTAAAAGTATTAATAACATGGATAAGAGCACAAAAACTTGATAAAAATATGAAAGGGGCTCTTAAAAATTGATTTTAGAAGTTGTAAACATCCATTGATAAAAAAGGAAGAAACCCTCCCGTTTGATAGCCTATTTAGTCATATTTTTCTACTACTTCATCCAATTTCTTAAAGTAATCATGTTTAGACCTATCGAAAGTCCTAAATAGGTTAAAAGAATTATACGACTTGATAATGAACCAACCAAACCATCTACTCAACCACTGTGGTAAGGATGCCACTCCCTGGCAACTTGCTTTTTGAAGCAAATCTTGAGACCTAAAGCAAGATTAAGACAACACCTTTTTCGTGTTGTGGAACATCATTCTAGCTCTACGATTTTTCTTATGTTATCCTCATATTCCCTAAACCATTCTTTTCACCCTATTAACATCTAGGCCTTATATGCATTGTCTCTCTACACTCATAACATGTAATTCCATCAAGGCATTACTTACCAAAGTGCCTATCCTTTCCATAATTATAGAACGTAGTCTTTTAACTTGCACACTCCTAGTACTCTTTATGATACATCTTACACTTATTCTCAACTTTAACATTTTCTCGGATCCCGTGTCCTATCACTTGTCTTCGCTTGACGTTCCCTCCTAGTTCTATATTAGGATCAGGTGTGCAAAATCAAATCAAATACAAAATATTGGATCAAGAAGAAAACTCGTGCAACCAAAACCAAATCACTTAGACTATTTTGGTACAACTAATAAAGGACTTCCGAAGATAAGTATGGAACTTTAGAAGGAAAATGAGTTCTTCCGAAGACAAAGTGAAAGATCAACTCCCGAAGACAAACTCTACTTCCGAGGAAAAAATGTTCACTTCCGAAGATCAAGACTTAGAAGAAAATATCAGAAGTCAACTTTCGAAGTATGAAGAAAAGAAGAAGTCCTCAAGCCTCGGAAGAAGTAGTCGCTTCCGAAGTATAAGTGACTTTGGAAGAACTTGTTTTTCCGAAGCCAACTAACCTTCCGAAGACACTACTATGAACCAGTGGACATAAGTATGGTCTCTCTGACACTCTGCTGCAAACCTCTGAGATACTGCATGGCGTTTTCTCAAAATCCATGTAGTTGATCATACTTTATTTCACTGTTCACCTTTATTAGTTGGTACAGTTGCTAACTTTAGTTGGTGACAAAAGGTAAGTCATGAAGACGTCATGACTACCATATCTTAGATAATACTTTATCTAAGATACCTTAACTTTAGCATTGTAGTATATGCTTTAGTCATAGGTTTCCAGCTGGTATCAAAGTATATCCGGCTATAGGTAGTAGTATATATAGTTTCTTATTGTAACTCATGTAATATGCTTGTAAGAGTCTTATTATACTTTGAGTTGAGAAGTAATATATGCAAGTGCCTTGAAAATTATGTCTTTGTGTTCTTTGCTACTTATTATATTATTATCAACTCTTAGAAGAGACTCTACTTCATCTGATCCGAGTGTAGTGTAAGTGAGTTTGAGAAAAATCCAAGTGTTAAGTGACAAAAACCGATCCTGCAATTGGTATCATAGCTTCTTAGGCTCTTGATTGTGAGATCTTACCATCCTAATCAACCTGTTTTTCATACCTCCTTACACCACAATCAAAATGGCCCTCAACAAGTCTGAAGTAGAAATAGGGACGAGGATTAAAGCACCTATCATCACCCCTGAAAACTTCAGGTCATGGAGCAAACACATGGAAGGCTTCATCAGGTATCAAGACAGCAAGATGTGGCAATCTATTATCAATGGCCCGTATAAACCCAAGGTGGCAGCACCTGGTGGAAACGGTGCCATGATAGAGAAAGTCGTTGAAAACTACTCTGATGAGGACCAGAAGAAGCTGGACATTGACAACAATGCAATGACTATTCTCATGACTGCAATACCCAACTCTATCATGGTCGGGTTTGAGCATTGCAAGTCAGCTAAAGAACTGTCTGATGCACTTGCTAATATGTACTCCAGCTCCAATGACTCCAAGAAGGACTCACTGAAGCATCAGTTTGAGAACTTTACCTACATTGCTGGAGAGACCCTCAGCTAGCAGTACTTCAGGTATATGGACCTCATTTCTTCCCTTCAGTCTGTGGAAATTACTCTTGAACTTAGAGACCTCACAAGAAAGTTTATGAGTGCACTCCCTAATGAATGGACGTTCTACTGTGTCTCTATCAAGAGGACAGAAAATCTGAACACCCTTACCATGACCGAACTCTATGGCATCCTTGATGGATACCATCTGGAGATGGAAAACAAAAGAGGCCATCAGACAAGCAGACCCTTGAGTCTTCCTGCTAGAAACACTCTAATGGTTGCTGAAGACTCAGGACCCTCCCAACCTCAACATTACCTGACATACACCCAACAATCATCCTGTTCTTTTGGACCATACATTACATTTCCTGAGACTCCAAGGTCTCAATAGGCTCAACATAGTTCCTATCAAGATAGTTGTGCCTTTGTCTCAGGAAGTGGACACTCTAGTGATTATCAGTATTGCTTTGATGATCTAGAGTGCTTCAGTCTAGATGATATGGAGTATGTGGACATAGTCCAACAAATGGCTCTCTTAACCTACAGAGCAAAGAAGTTCTTCAAGAGAACTGGAACGCAAATTTCCCAAAACCCAACCAACAACAAATTTGGGTTTGACTAAACTAAGGCCAAATGTTACAACTGTAACTAACTTGATCATTTTGCAAGGTAATGCAAGGCTCCCAAGTCAAATCCGGGAACCCCACAAGCCTCCACATATCCCTTGACACCAAAGCCTACTACAAAGTCAACAAAGACAGCTGCAATGGCTCAAGAAGTTGACTGGAGCTTCATGGTACAAGATGTGACTCATGCTCAAACACCCATGGCAGGAACAGATGACAATAAGGTATATGAACATCTCTGTACTCCTGCATGTATTACTAAGATTAAATTATATCAGGACTACAATATGGAGATTAAATTTGATATTGAGTCTCTAAATGTTTTAAAATTTGATTTTAAAAGGGTTGAATCTGACTATCAAAGAAAAATTAAGGAGCTAGAGAAAATTCTATGCTTATTAAAACATGAACACACAAAATATAAGACTTAAATAATGGATTTAATATCCAAATTGCTTGAGGCTCAAGCCCAGCTTGTCACTGCTGAGGCTCAAGCCAGGAAGTATGCTATTTCCGAGCAAAACTTCCAAGCTATTATTGCATCATCCTCACACTCCAAAATTTGTTATCAGAACAAAGGAAGGTTGGGGACCAATGAAATTGTTCCACCACACTCGTATGAGTCCATAAGACAACCAAGGTGCGGTACTGAGGATCAAAAGGTCCTATTTGTTGACCCATCTTCACTTGAGTTAAAGAATGATGCATAATAGAAACCACCATAGGGAAGGAATAGGTAAATAATCCTACTCCTACCGGTGATGATCAAATCCTAACCACCAAAGTCAGAAGAAGGAAAGCTAAAGCAGCAAGAAGAACTACCAAGAAAGTAGCTGAGTCTAAGCTGATGATTGACCCAAAACAAAAGGATGTATTCATCTCTTCTAGAGTCGAGATGGTAGGTAAGTCTAATTCAGAAAAGGGGTGTAGTACCAGTACTCCTATCCTACCAAAGGATTAAAAGTTAAAGGGAAAGGTTGTTGATGAAGAGAAAAACAACAAGAAATATCAATCCTCAAGTTCCTAGAAAACTAACATTGCATGCATAATGTGTGGTCTGCAAAACCACATGGCCAAAGATTGTTATTACAATCTTGCTAGCACACATTATGCAAATAATGTTAAAATAGAAGGAGTCAGGGAAGGTTTCTCATTTGGACCCTATCAAATGGTCCAAGTGATGAAAAAAGGAAAGCTGGTTTCCGAAGCAAGGTTGCTTTCGGAAGAAAGTCCTTCTTTCGAAGGGAAAATGGCTTCGGAAGCTAAAGCTGTTAAGAATCAAAAGAACAAAAGAGTTCCCTTGAAACCATCCCAGAAGAAGACTACTTCGAAAAAAAGGGTAGTGAAGGCTACTTCCAAAAAGAAAGAAGCTTCGGAAGAATGCCATGCTGCAAAAGCCTAAAAAAGCTCATCCTCCATGATCAACCAAAAGATGGATTGGAAGATCAAGAAAGATGTTGCAGCCCAAATCTCTTCTTCAATAACACCCATTGAACCCCTATGCTTAACCTTTGGTTCAATTATATCACTATCATTAGAATAACCCAAGACCAATAAGGCTTGGGTTTCCAATCAAAACTAATCATCTCATCTTATGTGCAGGAACATCCATATGACAAGAATAATAATGTTTGGATCGTGGATAGTGGATGCTCCAGGCACATGACAGGAAATAGATCTCTCCTTCAACAATTTCAACATTATGATGGAGATCCTGTCCAGTTTGGAGGTGAGGCCGGAGTATATATTTCTGACAGAGGAAGTATATCCAATGGAAAATTAAAAGTTGACAAAGTTCACTTTGTCAAACAACTTGAACACAACCTATTAAGTGTTTCTCAGTTTTGTGATCAAAAGCATCAAATGCTCTTCACAGAACATGAGTGCATTATCCTCAAACCAGGGATGACAATTCCTCCGGAATTAGTGCTTCTTAGATCTCCCAGGAAAGGGGATATGTACAAGCTTGATATGAGCAATGCTTCCCCAATAGGTGAAGTGTCATGCTTTCTTTCCAAACTGATGGTGATGAGTCAACACTATGGCATAAATGAATTTGTCATGTAAATTTTAAGACAATGAATAAATTGGCTAAAAATAACTTGGTACGTGGTTTGCCTAAAAGGGAATTTTTCTGCAAAGATAACGGTGTTGCATGCCTGAAAGAGAAGCAACACAGGACATCTCACAAATCCAAAGTTATTAACTCTATCACCACTCCATTACAATTACTACACATGGATCTATTTAGTCCCACAAGTATAATGAGCATTCGAAGGAAATCATACTGCCTTGTGATTGTTGATGATTTTACAAGATTTACATGGGTATTCTTTTTAAGATCTAAAGATAAACGTTAAAATATTTTATTCTTAAAATAGAAAATCAAATTGATCACAAGGTTAAGATAATTGGAAGTGATCAAGGGACTGAGTTTAAGAAACTCGTTCTTGACTCATTCTGTAACTCAAAAGGGATTTCCAGACAATATAGTGCTCCCAAAACTCCTCAACAAAATGGTGTTGGTGAGAGGAGGTCCAGGACACTTATTGAGGTTGCTCGAACTATGTTAGCTTATTCCAAACTACCTTTAACATTTTGGGCAGAGGAAGTTAGCACTGCATGCTATGTGCAGAACAGGGTTCTTGTAGTAAAGCCATATGGCAAACCCCCTTATGAGCTATGGAACAAGAGGCCACCGTTCATTGGCTTTCTAAGGTGCTTTGGCAGCAGGTGTACCATACTTAACACAAAAGAAAATGTGGCAAAATTTGCTAAAAAGTTGGATGATGATATCTTTGTTGGATACTCTTCTAACTCTAAAGCTTATAGAGTTTATAACATCAAAAATCAACAATTTGAGGAATCATCCAACATTTTTATCAATGAGCACACTCCTTGTGTTAGGGGGAATGGCCCTGATCATATTTTTGACTTAGAATTATTTTCAAACTATTCTAAACCATCTTGTAAGAATGTTTCAGTTGGAACAAGTGCTCAAAGCAATTCTGAAGATAACCAACTATTTAAGCTACCCAGACCTATTCCAAGTTCTCCAAGAGCTGTAACAATTCAATCTTCCACTATTGGCAGATATGACAGTATAACTATCTCAAGGGATAGTGGAGCTTCAACTAGTGATTCACCTGTTGACCCTCAAATTTCATCAGGTGACCCTGCATAACACTAAGCTGATGGAAGTAGCATCTTGAAGTAAAAGGCAATTGTTAATGTTGCTTCACAGCCAACAAATGATTATCTTTCTAATTCATTCAATTAGTCCTCACTGAATGAGTTTGAAATAGCAACTGGACAAAGTGTTGAAGCTCCTAAGCAAAATATGTCCAATCTGGATCTATCTTTGCAACTGGAGGTAATTCCTCGACTTAGAATTCACAACACTCATCCAGCTAAGAACATCATAGGGGATGTCTCTAAAGGTATGAGAATAAGAGGACATACTCATCATGGGAATATCTGCCTGTACTCATGCTTCATGTCTTAGATGGCATCCAAGAATGTAGAAGATGCCTTGAAAAATAGTAGTTGGGTTGAATCGATGCAAGAGGAGCTGCTTCAGTTCAAGAGACAAAAGATTTGGAACCTATGTCCGCTACCATCTGGTCAAGTACCTATAGGCACAAAATGGGTTTTTAGAAACAAGAGAGATGATAAAGGCTTGATCATCAATAACAAAGCAAGACTGGTGGTTCAAGGATACACTCAAGAGAAGGGAATTGATTATACTAATGTCTTTGCATCTGTTGCAGGACTTGAGGCAGTTAGGATCTTCCTTGCCTATGTTGCATTCAAGAATTTCACTACCTATCAATTTGATGTCAAGAGTAACTTTCTATATGTGGATATAGACAGGGAAGTCTTTGTGTGCCAGCTTCTAGGATTTGAAGACCCACAACACTCCAACTATGTGTGCAAATTGGATAAAGCTCTATATGGGCTGTACCAAGCACCTAGGTTGTGGTATGAGACTTTGTCTCAGTTTCTCCCGAAGAATGGTTACACTAGAGGTTCCATTGATAAGACTCTTTTCATAAGGAAGTCTGGAAAGGACATCTTGCTCGTTCAAGTCTATGTTGATGACATCATATTTGGTTCCTCAAATGACCAAATATGTAAAGACTTTGAGAGCATCATGAAGAAAAAGTTTGAGATGAGTTCCATGGGAAAATGGACTTTTTCCTTGGAATTCAGGTGAAGCAAATGAAAGAAGGGTTTTTCATCAATCAATCTAAGTATGTCAATGACATCTTAAAAAAAATTGACATGAAGGATTGTAAGTCAGCCAAGACACCCATACCCAAAAACCATAATCCTTGTCCTGACTCTGAGGGGAGGATACTGATCAACATCAATATAGGGCAATTATTGGTTCTCTAATATATCTCACAACAAGTAGACCAGATATCATGTTTGCAACCTGCATTTGTGCAAGATATCAGGCTACTCCAAAGGTGTCTTACTTAGTTGCTGCTAAGAGAATTCTCAGATACCTCAAAGGAGCACCTAAATTAGGTCTCTAGTATCCAAGGAACAACAATTTCAATCTCTATGGTTACTCTGATGGTGACTATGGTGGCTGCAACATTGACAAGAAATCAACATCAGGTCGATGTCAATTTCTTGGTGGAAGGATCATCTCATGGCAATGCAAGAAGCAATCATGTGTCTCTACATCAACTGCTAAAGCAGAATACATTGCTGCTGCGAGTTGATGTGCTCAGCTGCTGTGGATTCGTTAGAGATATTCATGAGAAAAATCTAATTAAGCTAATCAAAGTTGACACAAATGAACAATATGATGACTTGTTCACCAAAGCCTTTGATGAACAAAGATTTAAGTATCTCATTACAGCCATTGGGATGATAAACATTGACTAGTCTACCTCTTTTGAAAACCTTTTTAAATATGTAATGTCTTATGTCAATACAATCTAAGCCCTGTTACAAAAGGTCTTTCTCTGAAATTTTCACTAAGTATAAATTCTTCCGAAGAGGAATTAACTTTTGGAAGATGTTTTACATATCCTCCGAAGCAAATTCCTCCCAGGATAATTTCCTTCTCGGAAGAGTTTTTAGTCTCGGAAGAAGAGATTGATTACATATCAGATCTACTTCCGAAGCTTATAAAACTCTCCATTCGAAAAACAATCTTTACTCTCGGAAATAAGACTCTACCTTCGGAAGTAAATATTGACTTCAGAAGAAAAATTACCTTCGGAAATGCTTTATACTCAGAAGAAAGACTTTACTGTGTAACGGAAATCTTTTGGGCCCCACTCTGTAAAAAGTAAAGATTTTGTTAATGATGTTGGATTATTTAACTGAACTAAACCTTACCGCCCATGTCACATCACCCACTAAAACATCACATCATCTTATCTTAGCCCCCTTAACCGCCATTTCACCCATTTAAATAATCCCGACTACTCACTTTCATCTTCTTACCAAATTTTATTGCCCTAAAAGCTTCCTTCATCTCTAATTTACCCAAGTCCAAACTCATCTACCTACAACTTTCTCAAATGGCACTTAACCCTCAGCACAATCAAGTTGCACTTCTTGATTCTTCAAGAGATGCTGACTTCTTTGATGTCATTTCCTTTCTTACCCAATCATCTTATTTCACAGCTCTGACTGTTAACCCTACCGTTTATTCAAATCATATGGCTGAATTTTGGGCAAATGGTTAGATTGAAACCCTAAATGGGGTACAGGTAATAAGATCCAACATTTGTGGTTAGGAGTCGGTCATTACCGAACAACTCATCACGGAGCATCTCGAGCTTCATGATGAAGGCACCCCCATAGAGTTCCTCAAAGCAGATTTGGACAACACCTATATCCAAATAGGATATGGTGGAGATGTTAGCAGGTCTACAGTCTACCAGTTCAACTTTTCTTATAACTGGAAGTTTCTACTACATGTCGTTCTTTATTGCCTATCCAACAAATCTGGGGGATGGGATCAAATCCCATACGAACTAGGGTGCCTAGTTCAGGGAATGGTGTGAAGCCTTCGCTTTAACTATTCAAGATTTGTGCTGACTAATCTTACAGGAAACCTCCAACGGGAAACATTCTTCATGTATCCCAGGTTTCCTCGGCATATAATCAACTGTGAGCTGGACCAGAGTCAGCTTGTCTGTGCAGCTGCTCTGACTGTCCCTCAAATGAGGCCAACCATCTTCAATAATTTAAAGAAAGTGTCCACTAATTTCACTGGAAGACATACTGCTCTGTTTCCTGGTATGACTGAGCCAATAGCTCCTGGTGACATCCCTGTTGACCTCACAGGTGATAAACCCACACTAGCAACTGCCCTCACATTGCCAAATCTACCTTCTCACCCCATCACCATCACATATCAATGACACCCCAAACCCTTGTTCAATCTTCTCTGATTGAACAAGCTCCTCCTGTTCAATCCAAAAGGACTAGAGTGGAACAACGTGCTCCCACTCAGTCTGAGGTCTCACCATCCTTCACAATTGACCTCAATATGGGTTTTGAGTCTCCTCAATCTCAAACCCATGAGCCCGAAACGCAAGTTGAAAACCCTCAGGGTGAGTCTTTATACTCCTCTAAGCAGCCACAAAGGGACAACCCCACCATAGGCTCAATGCATGTAGACATTGACCAAGGTCCTGGGTCACTAGGTTTAACTTCTATATCCTTTACCGACCTTCTATTCGAAAATGATAAAGAGATTACGTCCCTTCATGGCAATGAAGCTGATCTACAACACTCTCTCAAAGATCAACAGAGCCTAAAGAGACCTCTTATCTCTAGCCCCCATCAGCAAGCCTTTATTGAGGTGAGTCCCACTGATGTGGAGGGGACTCATGTAGATTCAGCTGCCACTACTGAAGAAGCCTCAATGGATCTTCAAGACAGTGGTAACATCTCTGAGACTGAATCTACAACAACCATGCATTTTGATGACTCTGAAAGAGACATTATTAAGCAAGGGAAACAGGGTGCCAAGAAACCACATATGGTGGTAAGGATGAACATACTAGGTATGTTACCTCATCTCCCTATGATTCTTCAAAAGAAGATAAGAGAAAACTGCAACTCACCATTAAAGACCTAATTTTTAAAGTCTCAAACCTTGAATCTAAGATTAGGACTTTAGAAAATAGGTCTGCCACTCAGCAACTTGAGATTGAGAATCTCAAGGCCAAACTAGCTGAGAAACAGATTGAGAGGTCTGTTAGGCATGTATCAATTCAGGTCTCATTGACCTCTTCCTTTAGCTCATCAAGCTCTCAAGATCTTGCTACCAAAAAGGAGGAGAGTGTTTAGAGACAAACAACTAAGGACCCACAGAGCCAAGTTTCAACTTCTAGATATTCGGTTCCCATTGCAACTATCTTTCCTGAGCCATCCTAAGTTGTCCTACAAATAGACCCAAGGATGCTCAAAGATCTCTATAGGCTCTTTTCCAAGTTTCTATTGAGATCTTCTCTAGATCAGCCTAGCCCTGATGCGGCTATGATGTTCTTTGGAGTTGAAGAGCTTTAGAGGTTAAGTGCATCTTTTACCACTGTGGAAGAAGTTGGTCAACCTAAGGTCCAAATGGAACCTGAGATTCAATTCGAAGGGGAAATGGGGACTGATGGCCCTGCAACTGAAACAATTAGGACAGATAGTGCACTTCGTCAAACTTCTAAAGCTAAAGTCAAAGCCTCGAAAGAACAAGCTAAGTCTTCCGAAGCTGAGATGGAAGCTGCAGAAGGACTCTTCTCTTTGTTCGAGGATCTAATCATCACAGATGCAATTCTAGAGCTGGCATCAACTGACCCCTAGCTCAGACAATTTCCGTATCTCTATCTCAGTCTGAACCCTCCATCCAAGAACCATCAAAGTCAAGCACTTCCAATGATGATAAAGGAAAGAAGAAAATGACTACGGAAAAGCTTCAAGAGGAGGAGAGGATTGAAAAGATTAAAAGAAAAGGTAGACTTCCAACTGGGAAATTGCTAGCTACCAGTTCCAAAGCAGCTGCAGCCAACCAAGAGGCAGTCAACAACAAAAAGAGGGTAGAGATCATTGACAGGCTCATCAAGCTTGGAGCTGCCAGTGAAGACATACTCCTGCTACCATTGGAGGAGTTAGTAGAGCTAGAAAAGGAAACCGGACTGCAGATTCAACAAAAGGAGGAAGCAGCACGGTTGGCCTTAGAGGAGGAAAGAGAAAGAGAGAAGCGGGAAGCTGATCTGCAACTCCGGAAGGAAAGGATATCTTTCCTAACCTCCAGAGGCTTCTCTCCACAAGAACAATCTCCACATGATAATGATACGACCCTATGGCTTTTCAACAAAGATCAGGATCAACTGGAGAAAGAGAAAAGAAGAGCAGCGAGAGAGAAGTTAAGGGAGAAGAAAAAGAAGAAAGAAGAAAAAGTTAGGGTCACTGATGCCAAGAAGATAGGTGAGAAAGCCTGAATGATAGATTATCTTCGGGCTCATAGCTTCTCTGGTAGGCAGGTGGGACCATGTCTGAAAAGACACTCCAACGAATTGTCAGCAACATCAAGGCTGACATTCATATGGGAAAAAATAAAAGAGATGTACAGAAGGATACAAGGGATGATCTTCAAACCAACCACTCAACCCCAACCTGAACCAATTCCATCTATATTCCCCATCAAGACTGAACCCTACACACCTAAACCTACACCATTATCCATACAAACTTCCTCACCTCAACCACCTAAACTACCCATCCTCCAACCCAAAACACTCTCTAGAACCACAACACCATAACTTACCTAACAACCTTCCAAACCATCCCCTCAGCCTTCCAAACATCTTTCCTTAAAGGAGTTCAAGACAATCAAGACAAAGCTCACCAACTGCACAACCCTAAGCAACATCTCTTATGAGGAAGACTCTGTCAAACTAACATATGTTGATGAATCTTCATGTTCCCTCACTAGAGATCAATTTCTTGATCTGCCCAGAGGAACACCGGACCATGCTGCTAGACTTCTTGGTCTCAACTCTGACTTCTTAAACGATGAAGAGAAGAAGCTGAGAAGAAAGCTGGTGACTCTACTTGATACAAAGAGAGGGGACAAGATTCCTAGTCAGCCCCTTGTGCGTAGAAAGAAAATCATCATGTGGAGGTTTAATGAAGCCTCTCATAACTTTGTTGTGGAGAGAGAGAATGGAGAAAGCAACAGGCTGAAGGAATCCTCTCTGCTACACTCTAGCAGATTTGACATTGCTGAGTTAGCAGAGAAACCATTCTCCAATCCCTACAACTCCGAAACTGCTGCTCACATCAGAAGTCATCTTAGCAGCCTTCATCTTGTTGAGCTAACCGCAAAAGCAAAGATTAAAGAGGAGTTGAAGCTGAGAGAGAAGGAAGACAAGGAAAGGTCAACTACTAAAGGCAAAGCCTTTCTACAGATGGTGGGAGGCCCTGAATTGGAACCAATAGTTAGATGGGAGTATGCTTATAGCTCCCGTCAACTAACTCTTTACAGAAGGACCCAACAGAGGGTGCATATCATTCAAAGTGACAGACTGGATCTCCTGTCCACAAATGATTTATACAAGCTTCTCAGCACCACTTCCAGGAAGAACAAAGAAACAGATAAATATCTACTTTCCCTGGTACTGAAAGTTTTGAGAAGCATGAACAAGTGAGGTTTTGGTAGCATCAGCCTAGGGGGAGTTTGTTGGATCAATAAGAAGGCTGGTGCAACCAAAACCAAATCACTTAAACAATTTTGGTACAACTAATAAAGGACTTCTGAAGCTAAGTATAGAACTTCTGAATGAAAAGGAGTTCTTCCGAAGACAAAGTGCAAGATCAAATTCTAAAGACAAACTCTACTTCCAAAGATAAAGCGTTCACTTCCGAAGATCAAGACTTAGAAGAAAAGATCAGAAGTCAACTTCCAAAGTATGAAGAAAAGAAGAGGTCCTCAACCCTCAAAATAAGTAGCCTGTTCCGAAGTATAAGTGGCTTTGGAAGAACTTGTTTTTCCAAAGCCAACTAATCTTCGGAAGACACTACTATATACCAGTGGACATAAGTATGGTCTCTCTGACACTCCACTGTAGACCTTTGAGATACTGCATGGCGTTTTCTCAAAAGCCATGTAGTTGACCATACTTTATTTTATTGTTCACCTTTATTAGTTAGTACAGTTATCAACTTTAGTTGGTGACAAAAGTTAAGTCATGGACATGTCATGACTACCATATCTTAGATAATACTTTATCTAAGATACCTTAACTTTAGCATTATAGTATTTGCTTTAGTCATAGGTTTCCAGCTGGTATCAAAGTATATCCGATTGTAGGTAGTAGTATATATAGTTTCTCATTGTAACTCTTGTAATATGCTTGTAAGAGTCTTGTAATACTTTGAGTTGAGAAGTAATATATGCAAGTACCTTGAAAATTATTTCTTTTTGTTCTTTGCTACTTATTATATTATTATCAACTCTTAGAAGAGACTCTGTTTCATCTGATCCGAGTGTAGTGTAAGTGAGTTTAAGAGAAATACAAGTGTTAAGTGACAAAACCGATCCTGCACAAAACATTATAACCTTTGTGATTGTTTAGAGAGGCAAAAACAAAGTCAAAAATTTGAACTTTTAAACTCTTCTAGTGACTTACTACATACAAAATGATAAAGAACAATGAAGAACACAAGTTTAAGCTTCAAGTAATTATCTTAGTGAATTGCAAGAATATAAAGAGTGTTCTTGAAAGCTTATAATTACAGAACAATAGTTACTAGCAAAAGAATCATAAGAACACACTCATATATATTTGTCTACTAACTATAATAGTGTCTTTATGTATCAGCATCAATAGTTTAGATTTTAATGTGATTGTTATGTTCATCATTTTAGAACCAATATCATCCAATTATTCTAAGAAGTTATAAATGACGAACAAAAAATCCAATTTAATACATAAGAGATAAAAAAGAAGCTACTTTAAATCATCAAAGAATTTTGTTTGAACACAAAATTAAGGTGCTACAATACTTCTATATGTTATCAATATTGGTAGTAAATGTGACATTTGATTAGGTGAAAATCTTCAGTTCTTGAAACTATACTTTATAAGGAATATGTATATCAATATCACTAGCAATAAATATTATGGTGGTAAATATCAGTATTAGTAGCACACTAAGCATTTACTTAGTATTTAGTAGCATATAGATGTTAGTGCTAATTTTGAACTTCAATTGTTGATTATTAGTAAAACTTAGTAACACTTTATTTAAGTTTTGGTAAGCATTAGTTTCAAGTACCCCAACAGTTCTTCCTACACTAATGCTACCAAAACGATATTCATATATGATTTGGATACAATCTCCACACTAGCTTCTCCATCATTGCTCTTATTCTAAGATCTTCCATTGAGCTTCTAAGCATGTTCTTTTAGTTGAGATACTCTTTCGTTTCATGAATCTCAAAAATCTTAATTTGATGAATATTCTTAAGAAATAATAGGAATTTGAACACAAACTGGCTTTACGACAAATCCATCTTAAGGCAGTTTGAAAGTATCTTTTAAAGCTTCTATCAATAATCCTCCATCTTCACTATTAACAAAATCCGGAAACATGTTCAACAACTTGAGTTTAAAAACTGATAGCTTTCTTGCATCCATCATATTAGATAATGTAGAAAACTTTCCATCCATTTTTAGTGAGTAACTTTCTGTGCTTTTGATCATAGTACCATTCAATGATATCACTCTTTAAGGATTCTAACTATATTTCAACAAACCCTTGAATTTATAAAGCATCTAACTGTTCTTTGATTTATTCAATTTCCATATCACCTTCATTTGTCTCCACACACTTTGAACCTTCCAGATGTTGTTTAGCATTGTTTAAAGATTCATATTCTTTCTCGATTTCATCAAGTTCAGTTATTGGTTCTTTTCATTTTAGCTTTAAACATAACAACTTCATGTTTTGCAAATCTTTTTTCCATTTTCGTTTGATTATATTAAAGTCATCCTAGCACTAGGATTTATATCTTCACAACTGAATATCCTTGGTCTAGATAAGCTTAAAACTGTAAAAAAAGTAACATAAATATTACTTTTTATCAACCCTCTTCAACTAACTTTCTTTTCCTTTTCTTTTGACTATTGCTACTTCTTTAGAAAGTTTTTCTTTTTAATAAGCTTAGAAGTAGACCTTCCATTTTATTTGCCAAATATTTCAAAATCGCCTTAAATTCATCATTTTCAAACAACTTTCTTCAGTTTCTTCTACCAACCTTGAAGTTGATCCATCGGCCCAGACACTCTTAGATGGATTGATAAGCTTGTAGTGGTCTAGATGAAAGAGTTCTTGATATACGGTTTGAGATCCAATATAATAGAATAATTGGATCTTCTTCATATCCAAAACATATCTATATTGTTTTCAAAACACTATGCTATTTTGGGATCCTTTTCCAACTCATTCTCTAGCAATAACCTTTCAGCTCTTATATTTGGTAGGGAAGAATGAATAGTTACATGAAATAGGCTTGAATAATCTTCAGCATATTGACTAAGCCAATCTGATGCTTCTTGATGCACTTCATTCCTAAGCTCATATATTGGTTTAACACTTTTAACCCCTTTTGGTTTGCTTAAGTGATAAAGAAAGAAGTAAAAAAAGAATTTGAAGCTATAGTAAGTAAAAAAATAGATTCCATTAGTTAGTTCTCGAAGAAGCTCCATAGATGATGGCTTGTTTGATGAAGAATGAATGCAAACTTTAGTGGTAAGAGGGGTACAGTTTAGTATGCTTTGAAGAGTTGTGATCTCAGTAGCATTATTTTTTTATGTATCCATTCATCTCAAAGAGTTAAAATTGCTTTCATCAATAAGAATAGAATCTTTAAATAAACATAGCACCTTGGGTCTTCCTTCACACTCCAGTGTATCATATTTGATTTCTTGACGACTAGGATTCCTAATGGATGAAGAAGCAATACTTGCGATTTCCATGTCAGTTGCCTTAGTTGGGGTCCTATCAATGTTTACACTACCCTTATGGTAATATATATCCTAAAAGTAGTACAAGACCTTCTAGACTAGTGTCAACATCCATCTCTATAACAAATTTGCCAGCTAATATAGGACATGGGGGTGATTTATCTCCTTGATCATTTATAACTGTTGTGTCTTTGATGTTAGTTGGTGATACTAATGTATCAATCATTGGATCAAAGCTATAAATGAATTATTTAGGTCATGTTATGAAATTAATTAATTAGGAAAGGGTGCATACGCCTGTAAAAATGGAATGGTCTTCTTTTCCTAATGTTAGTTTATTCAAAGAAAAGTCTCTAGTTATGTTAATTTTCCTTTTGGATTTACCAACTAAGTTTTATGACTTGGATTGGTGGTTCAAGCTACTTTGGGCCAAGTTGTATTAGTGTTAAGAAGTTTTACCACATGGACTTGTTGAGGCTAGTTGCACCCTAGAAAGATGTGGGAGTCTTTATTCCACAAATACATGAGCTCTTTGCCTCGATACTAACGGTTGCCCCTACTTAGTCTGAGTAGCCCTAAACTAAAATAGTATTTCTTTGATGTAGGATTTAAGTGGTGGAAGCTGTGGGTTCATGAAGAACTATAAACATGTCACCTTAGGTAACTAATTCGTCCATCATTGTAGAGAAAGATGAATATAAATTACTATAAAATTTAGTTGTAACCATTTTCATGGGGTTAAAAACTTAATGATTATAACCTTCAACGTTAAAAGATTCATATGTTTAAGAAAAGTTGGTGATCTCACCCATAATAATCTCCATTAAAAATATAAGGTGCATCATAAATAACTATTATTTTATCCATTAGGTTGGAAATTAATCCATCCATGATAATATTTGAAAATATGAACTTAATACCCCTTGAAATCCCATGTACAGAATTGGACAAATCTCTTGAAATGTCATCCCACCTAGTCGTTTTTTAATAAATGCATTTTTGTAGAGCTTGAAGTAGAAATTTTTAGTTATGGAATAACAAATCCTTTTTGTTTGAAGAGATAGAAATGATACATTCATAGCCTTATATCGAAAGGTGTTTTGAACATCAATGGTTATAAATGAAGTTGAACATCATTAAGGTGTAAGTGGACTAGATTTTCTCTTCAGTGAGTAAAATAGGTTTTCGACTAGGTCTTGATCAAATGGTGCAGACGTTATTAGTGCTTGTGGCTATGGTAGGTGCTTAAAACTCCTTAATTCGATTTATGTAGATGAGAGGGTTAAGGTTAAAGGAATGTCATTGTGCAAACGAGTAAGAAACACAATTTCGAGGTGAAAATCTGCTTGAACATCATGTTACCTTGTTGGTGCATAGAACATATCTGGGTGTAATTAATGCAAGTACAAATTTTTATGTAGATTGATTGGGTTAAAAATTCAATTAAGCGGACAAGAGAGAGCACAAAAGAAAGTTTAAGAGATGAAGATGTAGTTTGATAAATCGAGGGAAATATGTCAAAGAAATGGAATATGTAAAAGTTAAGTTCAAAAGAAATTTGAATTCTGAATATATATATATCAAAAATACATTATCAATTTAAATTTCTACAAATATCTCATTTGTAGGAATAGAGAGTAATACTGAGAATTTATTTTCCTAAAATGTTTCGTCTATGAAAAGACTGATATCGAGTCATTAGGAGCAACATAATTTGTTGGATCAATATGCAATAGGAACATAAATATTTCTTTGATTGAGATTTATATATGTAGAAAATTAATTTGTTAATGAATTCCAAATGACTCCAATAATATCACGTGGAACCTTGAAACAGTAAAACAATTATAACTGTAAATAAAGTTTTCTTTCAAGTTCTATGTATATTTTACTTAATATTTGCGAGTATGAAAGAGTAAAAGAAGTGTGTACCCGTCAATTATGTAATTTAGTGGTAGTATACAAAGAACTAAAGTCGGTTGCTTGTAGATAGTTAGCTGGAACAAATACTAGAAAAACTATCTAAGACATTTACAATAGGGTTTGAGATCGATGGTTAATTACAATCATTGATCTACACCATGTGGTGTACCACGATTATGTCTTATAATTGGCTATCATAAAGCAAAAAGATGAAAGATAAAAAATAGCATTGTTATTATTGAACAGAGGAACTTCTTCTAATGCAACATTAAGGTTGTTTCATTCCTTGTTAGACCCGACACATGACAATACATTGGAATTTAGTGGCTGATCAAAATTGAAATAACTATTGGAAGCGTGCAACCAATAAAATCTAGTCTTGTTCTTCAGAAGGAGTTTGCACATCAATAATACACAAACTTGTGGAAGCCTATTGTTTATTAGCAGGAAACTATGTTTTCGGACAGTTGCAAATGTTTCTTGGAATCTTGTCTCTAAAACAGTTTTCAACAAACTATTTAATAAATAGATAAATGATGTTTTGAGTAACATCAGCCTCAAATATCCAAACACAATTTGATATCAATGGTTTGATATAGTATCAGCAGTAAAGGGCCTATACCAACCTTATAAAAACACATGCTTAGGAAATATTTACAAAACTTGTGCACAATTTACAATAATATTTGAATTACTTATGGTTAAGCACACGAAATTGATTGACTAAATAGTTGAATCAACTTGCATCTAAACTTTAGTGAATGTTGATACATATGTACCTAGTTTAGGAGCTTAATGTAAATGTCTGTCATGTCTTACATACATGTAATGAACGAGTTGAATGAAATACAATATGTGATTGATGCTTATAATGTTTAATGTTTGATTGTTAATTGTGTAATAAAGTATATTGAACTAACTATATAGGTTTGAGGTTATTGTGCATAGTTCTTAGTCAATAATGAATAAGAAACATGTTCAAACGTAACTGTATGAAGTCTTCATGCGAATGGACCATGCTAATGGACCATACACATGAATACATCATGCTAATGGACCAGTCACACGACTGGACCAGGAGACTGGATCAGTCGCAAGATTGAGACATAAGATTGACTCAGTCGCACGACTGAACCTTCAGTCGTGCGTATGAATCAATCGCATGATTCAGTAGCACAACTGAACCATGCTAATGGTTCAGTTGTACGATTGAAAAACCCTAACCTATAAATACCACCTAATTCGTGGAAAAACAAAACACTTCAAGACTTTTGACACATATTCGTACCCTAGCCGTCTAGAGACTCCAGAAAGCCTGTTCCAACTTCATAGTTCGCAGTTGATCTTGTTCTAATCATTCTTAACATTTCTTTAATCGTTAGATTGATCGGAACTGCGTTCTCACTGATTGGATCGCCAATCAAATAGGATTCCGCACTATTTGATCTGGTTTCACGCATTATCAGTTAGTACTCCATACGTACACGGTCCTAACAAGTGGTATCAGAGTCAGTTACTGCTAGAATGATCTAACAATCATTCTAGCAACTCGAGCTCTTGATTCTCTGGATCTATTTCATGTTCTTTGACGTTAAACCCACTTCTTGTTCTTCGTGTTTTGCTCATATCTTGTTACGTGTGTTGTTTCTAAGTTAAAATCAAACTCGAAACCACGTTCTTATCACCGTTGCGAATCTGATGATGTCTATTTTGTTTCGGTTCATGTAAAATTCATAAGATTAGGGTTTTTGGCAGCCATGGCGGCTGCAGATATGAAAATCTGTGTGCAGATTCACTCATGCAACTGGACCATGAGTATGGACCATTCGTACGACTGGACCATGCTAATGGACCATTCGTACGACTGGACCATGGGACTGGACCAGACGTATGTTCAGTCGTGTGACTGAACCAGTCGTATGTTCAATCGCACGACTGAGCCATCCGCATTTGTCCAATCGCACGATTGAATTATCCGCATTTTAATATTTTAGGGTAAGAGATTTTTTGTTTTAAAATATTTTATTAAATTTTAAATAAAGTTGAAATTTTAAAAATTAAATCTTTCATAAAAAATAATTACTTGATAAACAATTAATATGATGGTTAATTGATATAAAATAGTGTTGGAGCATATATTGTCATATATAGTGTGTCCGTCGCTTGACGATAGTCTAGGCTTAATGTAATACACCTGATATGTTGTAAACATATGAAACTGGGTCATTCGCAGAAGCATATGCGAATGAGACTCATTCGTACGACTGAGCCATGCTAAAAGACCAATCGTGCGACTGAGAGATGCTATTGGGCCATTCGTAAGACTGAACCATAAGTATGGTCCAGTCGTACGATTGAACCATACGTATGGTCCAGTCGTACGATTGAACCATACGCATGGTCCAATTATACGAATGGGCCCAGTCGCATCTAATATGGGCTGAGGCCTATAAATACCAGTTTCATTGTGTAGGAAGGGTTAAGGAGTCTGCCCGGGGCCTAGGTGCTGCCGGATGAGAGGGGATATCATGCTCGATCTCCCCTTGCCAAGAGTCTTGATTCTTATGTATAACGAGCTTGTAATCATTAGGTTTAATCAATGAAACCATTATATTCTTGTTCGTTCTATTGTTTGTCTCTTGGTTTTGATTTTGTTTCCTTCCGTCAAGAACACGCTCGGATGTCAACCGATCCAGCGACTTCACAAATAGGTTAAAGAAAATATGAATCTTATCAATAAAGAAAAAGTTACACACCATTTTAAAAAGTGGTGCACACTTATTGACTGTAAGAAATGTATTAGCATAACATAAAAGCTAGTACTAATATTAAATAACGAGCAGATGTTATCCTTATATTAAATATTTAATACCATAAGCTTTTTAATCTTTATAAGATTTCTCTTTATGAAATAGTATTATTATTTATCATATAAACATAAAAAATATTTAGATGTTGAGTATCTTATGTATTGCCCTTTAACATTCCATTTATTAGATGAACCTTAGTAACTTAATATCTCACATTGACATTTTATTATTAATCACTTATTATTTCTTGTATATATAATAAATTAACTATACATATAAATACAAATTTTTTTAGGAAAGTTCAAATATAAAGGGCTTTAAAACTAAAAATTATAACAAGTAATCTCAACCATATATATTCTTAAGAAATGTTTGAGATCAATTTGTAGGAAAAAAATATTAAAGGGGCATTTGCAAAATAACTAATTTTGTTGACTTTTTACAAGTTCTCTTATTTTTATAAATATTCATAATTTTTATATATGATGTTATTTTTTATATAAAATTACACTATAAAGTTGAGTGTTTTTAATCTTTAAAAGCACAATATTGTTATATTAAGATGTTGTTTGACAACTTCTGAATGATTAAGTGTTGAACCAATAAGAGGTCTGAATCATTGGTGCTGAACCATTAAGAGAATTGAACCATTAAAAGTTAGTACATCGTTTAACTATTTAAAGGCAAATGTCTGATCAATTTAGATAATATGTCATAACCATTTAGCATTAGACATCTTAACCATTCAGCATTAGTATAATGCTTAACCATTCAGAGGTAAATATTTTAACCATTTAGACATGAGCTCGTGAAACAAACAGTCTAAACCATTCAAATATCTAAATCATTAAGAGAATGATTAAGAGGTTGCCAAATAGCCCCTAAATGTTAATAATTTTTTTACGTTTAAAGCCAATATCTTGTATTGTGTCTTTTATTATAGTTTATTATGTATTTTTTGGATATTATGTTTTTTTAAATACTATTGTGTTTTCCTAAAATGATAATTTCAAATAAGTATAGTGATAGTATAACGTTATTGTGTATCTCTAATATGTAAAACATAATTATAAATTAACAACTAATTAATCTATTACATTAAAAACAATTACAAAATAACACAATGTCTCATTGTGTTTTTTTATTGTCATTGTATAATCTTGAACGATATAAATTTTGAAAAATACATTGATGAAATAAAATCATTATGTATTTATAATTGTTAAAGACAATGATAGATAACAACAAGTTTATATAATATATAATAAATAATGGTAAAAATAACACATTGTGCTATTTCAATAGCATGATGCAGGACCGTTGAAGGGTATGCAAACACAACAACACAATGAGGAGAGTTGCTAAGAATACTTAACAGATCAAATACGGAACTGGTTAACCTTTGTAATGATACTAAGAACACAAGTAAGTATTAGACAGAACAAGATAGGAAAAAACAAGGAGTTGGATTTCAAGATTGCAGTATATTGCTTTCTCAAGTTTTATTACAAATGTTACAAAGCATACTAGAAAGTTACAAGTACTTGAGATAAATATACTACATCCTACAGCCGGCCATACATTGAAGGCCAGCTGGATACAATTGACTAGACAACAAATAAAATCAAATATAGAGTCAAAAGGCAGATTTGCCTTTTGACTAGTGACAATGACATGTCATAGCTTACATCCTAATATATTACAAAAAAGGATAAAGTACATAAAGTAGAAAGTTACAGACTCAAGACCTCAATATACAATTACCAAAAAAATGGACCTTTTCATCAACTTATGAAAGTTGGTGACTTTACAGAGTTATAGTGAAAAGGGGTCCAACTTTATGGAAAAGTACATCAGATAAAGCATGTGTTCAAAAGTCTTCGGAAGAAATTTGTCTTCAAGTGTTAGCTTCGGAAGACTTTGTCTTTAAAGCTTCGGAAGACTTTATCTTTGGCTTCATAAGATATTGGTCTTGGCTTCGGAAGATTTCACACCTAGAATATTTCTGATGCTGGTGTGAAATTTCCGAAGCATTCTACTTCAGTACACTTGTGCATGCATGCAGGAGAGACTTTGGGTGTTTGAGTTGCATCAACCTTTACATTTAATCCTTACAAACTCCCCCTAAGCTGATGCTACCAAAACACTTAAAGACTTCAGATATTGACAGTCCTTATCAGGATAATGACCATCCCTTTCTTCATTAGATGATCAGGATCACTCAGACTCTCAAAATGTCTTCTCATGTCAAAGAGATCATGTAGAGGCAGAGTAAACATATCTTGCCATGTGTAAATATTTTAATACCCTGATATCTGATGACATGTCCAGGACAAGATGGGTCTTCTTGATGCTAGAGGAGCTATTTGAATAAGAGTTGGTGTAGCATCCTCTATTTATCGTGAGGTTTGGAGATGGATGCTTTTTTCTTCTTCTTCATTGGATTTGGTTTGGAAGCCATCCTTTTTCTCCTCTTTGAACCTTTTAACTGAGAAGACTGGCCTGCAACACCTGATTGATCTTCTTTGTCTTTCTCAATTGGGTTTTCCTCTCTCATAGGGTCAGATTGAGAGGGGACAGAACCCTGTTGTGCATCAAAAGTGGAAGCTTGCTGAGGTTCAGCAGGAGATCCAGGTTGTGTTGTTTCAAATGGTTCAACCTTAATCTCTACTTCTTGAGGGACCTAACTTGGTGGGGAGTGTAAGTCAACAAGTTCACATCTTTGAATCTTCTGCTTGATCACTCTGATATGCTCATCCATAGTGGATAGAGACATAGGACCAAGTCTCCTTCTGGAGAATCCATACAACTTCAAGAAGCTCATCATCCTCTACCTATCAGGAGACTTCTTCATATTTTTCTGGATGATGGCTCTTGACTTTGCAGCCTCTTCCCTTAACTTCCTTTTGGTGATCTTTCTCTCTTTGGCTATCTCAAGTTCAAGTTGTTTTAGGTACTCAAACTCAATATAGTCAAAGGGTAAGGGAAGAAGTGCAGCAGTCTGATAGACGCCTGTGGCACTCAGGTAGTTGATCATGTTGATCATATCTTTTTCTTTGTCTACCTAAGGTTCTTGTGGAACCACATCCTCTTGCACAGTACTTTCTTGAAATGGGGACAGAGAAGGCATATGGTTGTATAGTCTTTTATTTCTTCTTTCTTCTTTGAACTAAAGAAGTAGCTTTGCATCCTCTGCCTCCTTTCTTTTCCTTGAAAATTCCTTGTTAGCCAGTTCATTCAACTCATCTAAGGGGAGAGAAATAATATTATCTATGTCATAGTTCCTGATCTGCAGGTAGTTGATCCTGACTACCCTCAACTCATCATTTTGAGTGTTTGGTCTGGGGGCAGTCCTGATAGCAGTCTCCATAAGCCTTGCAAACATAGTAGAGGAACCTTCTCCCCTTAGCTTCCTTTTCCTCTCTCTCTCTCCTCCTCCTCAATCTCCTCAGAAGTTATTTTTATTTTCCCTTTGTCACTCACAGACCTTTATGACTCAGGGTGGAGAGAGTTATTGCCTTCATTGCTTGGTGTAGCTTCCAAGCTCTGGCTAGAGAGAGGTTGAGATGCACCTTCACCAGCAGGTATCTCAAAAAGGGTATGAATCTCTGCAGCAGTTGATGATGAGACAGGGCTCTCAGGTTCTACCACTGGGCCTTCAGTCAAGGTTTCCCCTATGAAGCTAATCTTAGGGTCTGCTTCAACATCCAGTTGACCGATGGCATTGCTTGACTGCCTTAGTCTCCTTCTGAAGCTGAACTCTATAGTGATCCTATCTTGGACTCTTTGAGCTAGCTTGTCAGCTAGTCTTGATTGGCTTTGGTTGACTAGTGACGTGTTAAGTAGATCCAGACTTTCATAGAAGTTCAAGGTCTGAAAATTGAAGACCTCTTGCTGTTCTTGAACTCTAAGAATAATGAGGGCTCTTCTGTTTTCATCATACCTCCACCCAATAATGTGATTTAAAGTTGGTGGAAATGACATTGCCCTTGGTATTCCTTCCTAAAAAAGACTTTGAATGTAGGAGTATATGGAGTCCACATCAATATGAACTTGAGGAAGTTGCTGAGTATGCACAATTGCAAGTGAAGATGGTGCATCCTCAATGTCCATACTCCCTGAAGAACTCCTAGGTTCTGTGACTGTAATGACTTTCTCCCCCTTTTTGATAGCATCACCCTCTTGCATAGGTGAGCTAGGAGTTAAGTCAATCACACTCACAAGTTCTTGTGTTCCTGGTTGAGCTCCTCTTAAAGGTCTCCCAGCTAGTTGTTCCCTGAGATAAGAAATCTCAAGTTGTTGATAATTGACCTTGTTTTGCAAGGTAGTCACTTTAGTTTCAAGATGGCTGACCTTGGAGACTAAATAGGTGCATGTTTGTGACAGTTTTTGCACCTTTAGTCTCAAATTCCCCTCATCTTCATCAGAAGAATAATTAGGGGATGAGATGATTGGACCAAAGTCCTCTCTCTCACTACCAGCTTTAGCTTCTTGGCTACTAGATTTCTCTGCTCACTAACAGTCTCAGTTGAGGTGTCAATAGGCTAATTTGCCATGGTTAAGGTTTGAATGATGTAATCACTTGAAAAAGTGAAAGCCTCTTCCATATAGATATCTTGAATAGATGGAGGAGTATCCACCTTAGTAATGGGTGACCGATGTGGGCTGGACAGAGAAGACTCAGGAGCACTCATCTCTCTTTGAGAAGTAGGAAAGAAGAGAGAGTCATGGTACTCACTGAAACCTATGTCTTCATCAGTATAGAAGTCAAGGTTAGGAATGGGTTGGTTTAAGTCCAAAGGCTGGGGATGGTAACTGTCCCCTTAAGGTTGATCACTTGAATGTTGAGACTCATAATGAAGGCTTAAGGCATTTAGGCTTGTGAGCTCATGAGGCTGAGCATGAGGAACCTCAGCACTGATCCTTGAAGTAATGGGATTGGTCTGCTCCTTAGGAGAAGTGGGAGCTCCAGTGTCCTCTTCTTCTTGTGTGGGTGAGTATATGGGAGCTTGCACAGACTGTATAGTCTGAGTAGGGGTTCGTTTGTGTTTTCTTTGGTAGGTGAGGGTGATTTATGGTTGTTGAGGTGATTGGGATGTAAAAGGTGTGGGTTCAATACTAGCTGGTGCTGCTAGATTGTCACCTTGAGCAATGAGCTCTAACATTTTTGGGACAAGGGTTGTTCTACCCCAGAAAAGCCAATAGTAGGCTTTCTCAAGATTTTAAAGATGTCGGGCTTCATCTATCCCAATTTAAGAATATTACCTATTTCTCTTAATTATGAGCCCAGATCATAGTTAAGAATGTATTGAACATATCTAGGAAACTATTGGAGCTGTATAAGATAGTCTATATTATCAACAAAGTCAAAATCAATAAAAGTCAATGTCACAGTCAAAGTCAACGTCAAAGTCAAACACGACACGTTAGAGATGAAGAACCGAGACAAGACGTTGAAGATTTAGATGACTAGGAGTTATATTGTAATAAATATATTTTTTGTGAACAAAATATATTTTATCTTGTTTTTAGTCATTTTTATGCTTAATATGTAATTTTGTATTAATTAGCCTAAATCTATGGGGTTATGTACTATTAGTGAATATTAGTCTAGTTTATAAATAGGCTAATTGTCATTAGGTTTTGGTTAATGGTTGCATGACCAATAGATTGAGGGATTATTTGTAAACACATATTGAAGATCAAAGGGGTTTTGATTGTGATTATCATCTTTTGATCTAATTCTTCATGATTTGATTCAAGTGTGTTCAACCTGGAGTTACAATTTGGTATTAGAGCCATTTTGGATCAAATTCACTGAAGGTTTGAAGATTTTTAGAGAGAGAAGTTGAGGTTTTGCTTGTTTTTGTTCAATATCATGTTTTCATCAATTTCGGATCAAATTTGAGTGTTATTGATATGGAAATTGATTGAATTTTGCTTGTTATTGGTTGGGAAAGCTCTGTTAATCATCAGGTTTCAAATCCATTAAGATTTGGGTGTTTTCAGATTGATTTCGTGTTGAAAAAGCTTTTCAGCTTCGTCTAGCGAAACTACCAATTCATCTAGTGAAACTGCATGTTCTTTCAGCGAAACTACAAGTGTTTTACACTTTGTAGTTAATTTCATCATCTCAGTGAAAGTAGTGATCTTGAACGAGAGTTCAATAGTGCTTGTGTGCATATTACAAGCGAAATTGCAGTCGAAAGTATTTTTGAACGAAAGTTCAAGCTTGTTTTGTGCGAAATTGTCGGCGAAACTAAGCAGTCTAAAGCATTTGGCTAGCGAAACTGCTACCGAAATTTCCAGCGAAACTACTGTCTGCTCAGCGAAACTAGATTTTTCTACGAAACTAGCTCTGCGAAACTACAATTTCGGCGAAATTATCATT